>CAUHTR010005456.1:0-10200 GCA_959609185.1 Schmidtea polychroa | reverse complement strand
AGACAACATTGGTGTCAGAAGTGTGGCTCAAGAAAGTAGTCACATTCAAATGAAAATTCCAACATTTTTCGACAATGTCGCAGTCTGGTTTCAACAAGTGGACGCAGCATTGGAACTGGCCTCAATCAGAAACGAAAAAACCAAATATTTTCACTTGTTAACCAGCTTACCATCTCGCGTTCTCGAAGAGTACTCGGATTTAATGGATCCACATATCAAGCAGCCATATTCAGCACTTAAAGAAGCAATTACTAATGACTCAAAAGGATCAGCAACGGAGGCAGCAAACAAACTTTTACAGAAACAGGAACTTGGGGATCGGAAACCAAGCCAACTCCTTAGAGAATTAAAAAGAAACTATAAAATAATGGAACCCAATGGTGACCCAGAAACGAGCAAAATTCTCAGAAATCAGTTCATTAACTCCATGCCAGTTCACATTCAATACCTTCTAATATCGAGCAACGTTGGCATTGATGAGTTGGCCAACATTGCCAACTTGCACGTAAGCATCAATGATCAGCATATCTCACCGGTGGGAAGTCAAAATATTGCCGGAAACTTCCATCAGCTTGCAATAGAGAACCTGCAAGATCAAATCAATGCCATAAGGGCAAACGAAAGCTCTACTTGAAAGGAACGTCATTCGAGTGAAGAAACAATATGTTATTTTCACAGACGATTCGGAATAAAAGCCAGGAAATGCCAAAACCCGTGTTGCTGGTCTGATTCAGTTAAGTCGGGAAAAGGCCAAGGATCTCGTTAATGTCGACGACAGGGATCCAATGCTCAACTCAACAGTTGACAAAGATTAATGCAATTTTCACTGTTCCAGTCCTCTATGACAATAAATCATATGATTTTCTCATTGATTCTGGGGCAGATGTCAGCGTTATCCCAACAAAAATATTTAAACCCGATTCCAGAATTGCACCGGTCAGACTCATAGCGGCTAACAACTGTAGCATAAAAGTACATGGCTCAAAAGTTCTACACTTTACGATTAAAGGTCAAAAGCAGCATTTCAAATGGGAATTAATTTATCGTAGCAGGTGTTTCTCGCCCAATTCTTGGGGCAGACTTTCTATTATATTATAGATTTCTAGTGGATTGCAAAAATGCTAAAATCTTCATCGGAAATACAGCTATCACAAATGTTAATAAAAGAAGCAATTCAGTCAGCTCTGAGCATGCAATGGCAATCGAAACAACTGGGTTACCAATTGCGCAGTCAGTAAGACGCCTGGGTGGACGCATGCTTGAAGCCGTTCAAACTGAATTCGATACCTTGATCAAAAAGGGGATCCTAAGGGAAAGTAAGAGTGACTGGGCGTCGCCATTGGTAATAGTTAAGAAGAAAGATGGATCAATACGCCCATGCGGTGACTACAGACTCCTGAACTCAGTCACGAAAGTCGACAAATATCCTCTGCCCAGAATAAGCGACATCTTAGATCAACTTGGGGGAAGCAAAATATTTTCAACGATCGATCTGGAAAAGGCATATCACCAAATCCCAATTGAAGCAAACGACATCCCAAAAACAGCAATAATTACACCTTTTGGACTATACGAATACCTCAAAATGACTTTTGGACTGAGGAACGCATCACAAACTTTCCAAAGATTCATGGACAAACTTCTACGTCCATACAGGATTTTCTCCAGAGCGTACATCGATGACATAATCATTTTCTCTAAATCGAATGAAGATCATGAAAAACATTTGCAAACAATCGCAAAAGTTCTAAAAGATGCACATTTATCAATAAATAAAGATAAAAGCTGCTTGGCTAAATATCAGGTTAACTTTCTTGGATTTCACATTTCAGACTCAGGAATCTCACCCCAAACCGATAAGGTTCAAGCAATCACCTCCTGTTCAAGGCCAGACGATGCTAAGGCACTGAGACGATTTATTGGAATGGTAACATTCTATCACTGGCTAATACCGAATTTGGGGGATGTAATGGCTCCGTTACATGAACTAACATCAAACGGAGCAAAAGACAAACGTAAATATATCTGGAAAGATCAACACTCGCAAGCCTTTGAAACGGCAAAGAAAAAACTGCAAGAAATCACTGAAATGATCCCTCCAGATTCGCAACGCACATTCATCGTATGCACGGATGCATAGGACATTGGAATTGGTGCAAGCCTTAATCACAGAACGGCAGAAGGTAAATTTACACCAATCAGTTTTTTCTCTAGAAAGCTCAACAAAACTGAACAAATATATTCAACATTTGACCGAGAACTATTAGCTGCCTATTTAGCCATCAAAAATTTCAAACATCACCTGCACGGCAATACATTCGAATTACTAACCGATCACAAGCCATTGGTATGCATAAATACAATGAAAGACCCATCCAATAGACAATGGCGATGGATCCAGTTCATAAACGAATTTGATGCAAAGATAATTCACATCAAAGGGAAAGACAACATTGTCGCAGATTTCCTATCAAGACAACCTAATTCAGACAACAATACTCTCAATATTGTTGAGACTGTGCCGATGACAAAAAATGAAATAATTAATTAACAAAGAAAACAATCATTCGCCCAAACCTTGAAGCCAAATCACTCATTTAAAATAACTATAGATGATGACGGAATCCTAGTGGATATGTCTACTGGCTCCCCTCGAATAATACTGCCAGGGAATTCCAGCGGCTTCATAATTTATGCCACCCAGGAGCAAATGGGACAATAAAATTGATATCGTCAAAATATGCGTGGCCCTGTATGCGAGCACAAATTAGGGAGTGGTGTAGAATGTGTGAAAAGTGTCAAAGAAATAAAGTGACGAGACACACAAAGTCAAGCTTGAAGGAACTTCCAGAAGCAGAAAAATTCAAAGTCATTCATATCGACATTGTCGGCCCACTCCCATCAGTAAATAATAAAAGATTCATGCTTACTATAATTGACAGACACACCTCATGGCCAGAAGCAATTCCTATCTCTGATATCACAAGCAGTTTAATAACCAAAACAGTAGAAAACGAGTGGATAGCTCGATACGGAGCCCCCGAGATAATGATCACAGACAATGGTAAGCAATTCATTTCATCCACATTTAGAGAATTCTGTGAAAAGCACAACATCGATCATAGACACACAACACCATACCATCCCCAATGCAATGGCAAAGTTGAAAGATTTCACAGAACACTCAAGACGGCTTTGAGAACACATTCAGAAGATGCAAATAGAAATTGGACCAATGATCTACCATTGGTATTACTGGGGCTTCGAAATGTCGTTTCAGAAGACAATAATCAATCACCAAGCCAAGCGGTCTTTGGAATCAATGGAAAACTACCTGGAGACACTACAATTAAAAGAACTAGAAAACAAAATTGGAAAACATTCTTTCCAGAGGATTTGAAGACATGCACCCATGTATGGCTTAAAGTGGAAACAAGAACAACTTTGAGGCCTATGTATGATGGACCATTCTAAATTATTAGTCGAAGCCCAGACCTCAAAACTTTCGAAATTCAACTTCCCGACAAGAAACCTTCGTGTTTCGGTAGACAAGTTAAAACCCGCGTACATTTCAACCAATAACAAATCACTCCTTGATCTAGGTGGAGGGCTATGTAGTCAAACCAATTAAATCAATATAAATATTAAATTAATATTTATATTAATAATAGCATATTTAAAAACTTTGTTTTAATATGTTATTAATTTAAGAAAAATAGAATTTGAAAAAGTCGTCTTACTTCTATCTTATTAATAATAATGCAAATTAATGTAGAAGACAACAGTAATTATCTGTAATAATCGTAGCCACTAAACAAATTTAAAAAATTTTATTTTTCAAAATCTCACAAAAACTTACAAAATTCAAACAACTGATATAAAAATCCAAAGATATTTCGACCCAAAACAACTCGAATAAATAAAACTTCAAAAATTACACTGATCGCGTCTGTGTGCGCACACAACTCAATCCAATGTCAAAGCAAAAAATGCACACAGACGCGAAACATAAACTCACAATTCACCATCCTACAAAATTTTAACAACTCCTTTTTAAACAATCTCCAAATTACACTGTTCGCGTCTGTGTGCGCATACAAAATAAAGACACCATCTCCGAATCCAACGCGCACACAGACGCGAATGAACATCAGGATTGATCAAATATAGATATTGATTGTGATGACGTCGATATTGACGATGTTTTATTAAGTGATTAATATTTTTTAAAAACTTCTTTTGATTTTTATTTAAGCTTTTAATGTTTTTATTTTTATGTTGAAAACTCGATATAGTTTTATTATTTTCATGTTTAAATATTAATAATTTCACGTGGTCATCTGGTTGTAAGTACTAGGTTGTAAATATTTAGTAGCTGATAGTTTGTATCTGTTTGTAAATACTTATTTATTAGTACTTGGTATCTAGTTATGGGTATGCGGTTGTAAGTACATGGTAGCTAGTTGTAAATTGTAGGTATGTGGTTGTTAGTACTTGGTATCTACTAGTTGTTATCTGGTTGTTAGCACTTAGTTGTTGAATTATTATTATTATTATTATTAACAAAGATTTGCACTTAAATTTATCTTTGAAAATTATTTCATAAACATTTCCATTTAAAATTTCATTTCTCAAAAGCTGGTGATTATTCAAACTTTTTGTTAATAAATTAAAAATTCTTACTTTAATTTACTTTGATTTTAAAATATTATTTTAATTTAAAATTTTTAACTTTAATTTAATTATTTAAAATTCTAGACCATTGGTTTTTTAATTTTAAAATTTAATTTTTATTTACTTAACTTAAAAATTTAGCCCTTAATTTAGTCAATTTAACCCTTTATTTATTTAATTTAGCCCTTGTTTACCAAATATAGCCCTTAATTTACTTTAATTTAAAATTTTAGTTCATAATTTATTTTAATTTTAAATTTAAGACCATTAATTTACTTTAATTAAAAGGCTTGACCCCATAATTTACTTAATTATCCTTAATTTACCTATTTATCCTAGTATTACTTAATTTTACATTTTACACCATAACCTGCTTAACAACCAATCCCTTATTTACATATTTAACCAATAATTTCATGTGGTTATTGATTAATTCACAAAGATTTGCATCTAAAATTGACATTGAAAAATATTTCATAAAAATTTCAATCTAAAATTGTATTGAAAATCCCAGAATCAATCCAGATCCATGAATTTTTATTGTATAGAGCTTTTTTTGTATAGAAAATCCCAGAAAAAATAAGCGTAGCACACTGGAGCAACCTACCCCTCCTCCGGGAAGGAGGTACACCGGATGGTAGTGCTCCAGTAAGCTACCAACTACCTACTGTTCAATTGTAATGAAACATATACCTGTGGTCACTATAAGATTCGTCAAATACATATCGCAACTGATTCGTCTAGAAATGAATGCAAATCGAAACAAGCATATATAGCGAATAATTTGACTTAGTTAATTAAAATGTGTTTTATCATTTAATAATTAATTTGTCCGATTCGTTTTCGTTATTAATTTAAAGTAAGACTTATTATTTTCAAGAAAAACATTTTTAATTCTGAAAAATTAATACCCAGTTTATCTTAAATTTACTCAGCGTTACTTTATAATAAATCGAATAATTACTATTTAAAATTTCGTTCAAATTGAAATATTCCTCTTATAATTTAGAATATATTAAATATAAATGTAAAAATGATAATAATAAATATATAAAATTAATTAAATAATTAAATAAAAAATTAATTATAAAAGTTAAAAAAATTAATAATAATAATAATAATAAAATATTATTATAAGAACTTTTTTTCCAATTTCACCACTGATTTCTTTCCATTGAATTTATTAAAAAGAGCTTGAAGACTATAAATCAGTAAATATATCGACGTTTTTGATATATTTACTGATTTATAGTCTTCAAGCTCATTTTAATAATTTCAATAAAATATTAATAAATAAGTATAATAATAATAATATTAATTAAAATTAAAATTTATTAAGATTTAAAACGAAGAAAAAAAATAATTAAATAACATAAGTAATTAAAATAATTAATTAAAAAATTATAATAAAATAACTAAAAAGAAGTAATTAAATTAAAATAAAATAATAATAAACATGTAATAAAATAATTAATTAATAAATGAAATAAATTAAAAATTAACAAAAGTATAAATCAAAATCAAATAATAATAAAAATATTATAAAAATATAATAAAAATATAATAAAATATAATAAATTAAATAATTAAATAGAAGTAATTAGATAAAATTTAAATTTAAATTTAAAAAAATGATTAGATTGCAAAGATTTGATTAGCCGCAGAAACTCTTTATATCAAAAAACTTAAACCGTCCATCTACATTCAACTAAAATAAAATAAAGAATCCCTAAGACGTTTATTTGAATTTAAGTTTAAATTCAGGTTTGAATTTAGATTTAAATTTAAAATTTAAAATTAAAAAAAATATGTAAAAACTAAAAAACGTTTTTTTATAAAATAAGATTTTAAAAAATTATAAAATTAAAAAATAGGAAATATTATTTGTTAATTAAAATAAAATATAATTAAACCAATAAACTTAATATAAAATACGAAATAAATTAATTTTTCCTGAAGAAAAATTATTAAATGCAATAATGATCAAATTCACTTGAAAAAGGCAGTGCCGAAAATTCGTGAGTATCAAAAAACATCGATATATTACTGATATATAGTCTTCAAGCTCTTTTTTTATTAAATTCAATGGAAAAAATAATCAGTGGTGAAAATGGATAAAAAGTTCTTATAATACTAATATTATTATTAAAATATAAT
Organism: Schmidtea polychroa; assembly: GCA_959609185.1. NCBI lineage: Eukaryota > Metazoa > Platyhelminthes > Tricladida > Dugesiidae > Schmidtea > Schmidtea polychroa. The sequence continues at coordinate 3,369 of CAUHTR010005456.1, read as the reverse complement.
TCAAATAAATAATTAAGCTAGCCATAATCCACATTCATAAAATAAAATATTTAAAACTTAACAGGTCCTGATCAATCCATTACAAAATTTATAAAGTATTTCTTTTTTGCTATTTTTTATATATATTCTTAATATTCATAACAATTAAATAATGACTAGTCACTTTACATGTCAAATGATTACACATACAATCGTCAATCAATTAAAATTGAGTAAGGAATAGGTGATTATTTAGAATCAATTAAGTTTCACATATTTTTATTTCAGTAAATGCCAAAATATTATAAATCAGTTCAATGAATTGAAGCAAAGTAATATAATATTAAATTGAATTGCTTATTTCTGTAACTAAATCAAGGCATAGAAAATATTTTTATGTATAGTTGAAAATTAAATTTCATATTGTTGCAGTGAATAAGTGATATTAAAATATAATTTGCAGCTGTACTAGGGTAATAACTATTATCATTATTTTTGTAACGAAACTGAAACTCCTCACATTCGAGGAACAATTGTATGCAGATGAGATTTTTTATTTTTCTTTTTCATACATCGCACAGTTTGATTATCGGTTTCAAATTCACACTGATTTTTATATGATGTTCTAGACTGCTTTTATGTATATTTCAGTTAGCTGTTTCCATTTGTTTATAAACAAGGCATTTAAGATGGTTGTTAATTTTTTTTCTTTGTTTTGATTATTTTGAATAAACTATCTCGTTTTCAGTGCTAGATAGCAAGTCTTACAGAGAGGAACAAAATTACAAGACATTTAATAACTTTTAAAGCACAAAAAAATGACTTATATAAATTCAAGGAACAGTGTAAAGTCAAACAGTTGTATTTGGATGAAGAATCTACTCTCATCTTCTAAACAAAACAAGGATTCCATCTGTTCAAAAGCTAACCAATCTCACGTGGATGCCGACAAACTGTCAAATTCTTGGAAACTTCACTTTCTGTTCAATAGTGAGAATTGGTGACTGTACCGAATGAAAATTATGATTACGGATATAGAATTGCTCTGGCGGGAAATTCTAGATTTTCTATTATTATCCAGCGCACTCATCAGAAAGAAACTCAATATTCTGATTGATATATGTGACAAAGACAAAAGGAAACCATCTGATAAATTCACTGTAACACTTTTTCAGTTATTTGATGTCACCAACGTTAATTGAGAATGGAAAAGCAGGGAGGATAAAGAGCTCTACCAGAGGCAAGTTAAGAGTGGAAGAAAGATTGGTTATTCAATGGTCAAACAAGTTCCTTTGGAATCAATCTACCCAAGAAAACGAATCCGACTATCAAAAGCTCAACGTCAAGCCAGCTCTTCTCAATCTCAACCCATACAAACACATAAAACTGTCTCAGATTTTTTGAATTCTGAAACCTCTGCTTCTTCACCCAAGTCGCCAATCTCTACTTCCACGTCATCTTCTTCTGAATACAAACCGAAATACCAAAGAGCAAGCGCCACAACAATGGGTTTACTAGTAGTGAAAAACAATATTTCTACACATAAAGCATATGACGTTCTTATAACCATTTCTGAACAGGGTCATGATGTGCCGGTTTCAAGTCAGGCCAAAAACTAAAATTATTCAAATACTTCACAGCAAAGATCCCGATTGTCTCCAGTTTGATTGTAAAAGACTGCGAGAGGAAGAGTATCAAGTAATTCTGCTGAAAAATATGACAACCAAAATTAAACTCGGTATTCCTAAATGTGAGAGTGGTTTTGCTGCAGCCATTCACACAAGGAATTACATCAACTAATTGATGAATACGATGAATATAGGTCCTGTACATCACAAAAAACGCAGCATTTTGAATTCAAAATCATTTTATATATATTTAAATTCTGCCTATATATGATGAAACTCGATGGGGTCGGGCCATTTCTGGACAAAAATGCATTTAAAAATGAACAATAGAGTGCTATGTGATGTCTGTCCCAATAAACACATACGTTGTTGAGATATTTTAAACTTGATAGTTTTCTGTATAAAATATATTTTTCATAATTTACTTTTAATTATAAAACCTTTATTTTAAACATAAAAATAAAATTCTAATTAAAATTCTATAAAAAAGGAAAATTTTAATAATTTTAAAATTCTTTCATTTTATTTAATATATACTTCTCAGAAAATGGCTTATATTATCATTTAATCGTTTAAATCTAAAGTTAGAGTAAACTATAAATCCTTAATTTTTTATCTTATAGTAAATTTTAAGAATCCATAAACTAAAATTAAGTTTCAAATAAATATATTTCTTAAGTTAAACTTATTTTTAAAGTAATATTAATTTTTAAATTAAATTATTAAGTTAATGTAAATTACTTAATATTTTTAAATTAATTTATTAAGTTAATGTAAATTACTTAATATTTTTAAATTAAATTATTAAGCTAATGTAAATTACTTAATATTTTTAAATTAATTTATTAAGTTAATGTATTAACTTAATAATTTAATTTAAAAATTAATATTACTTTAAAAATAAGTTTAACTTAAGAAATATATTTATTTGAAACTTAATTTTAGTTTATGGATTCTTAAAATTTACTATAAGATAAAAAATTAAGGATTTATAGTTTACTCTAACTTTAGATTTAAACGATTAAATGATAATATAAGCCATTTTCTGAGAAGTATATATTAAATAAAATAATTCTTAAATTAAAAGTTATTCAGTCCTAAATTAATTTAAAATAATAAAGTATTTTTGTTTTATTATTTCAAATAATCAATTTTTATCTTAGATTTATTTGAAACTAAATATTGTTTTATGTTACTTCGTTTAATTAATAAATTTAATCTTTAATTTAAGTTAATAATTTTTGCTCTTATATATTTTGAAGTTATTTGTTAAATAGGGTGAATTTTAGATATCTTAAATGGTTTTAGTAAATAATCAAACTAGTAAAATTTAAAGTAATTAATTTTTAAATGTAATCAGCTTATGTAAATAAAAATGTTTTTAGGTTTTTTATATTTTTTTTTAATTTTAAAAGTAATTTAATGTATTTAATGAAGTTTGAAATAATTTTAAATTTACTTTGTACATTAATTTTTATCTTTAGTATGATTTATATTGTATCAACATTCATGTACAGTCCCATTATATGTTCATTTAGTTTTCACCTATAAATGAATGTTAAGTACAAAATATAATCAACAGTTGAAAATTAAAATATTATTATTTTAATTTAAAAATATTTATAATTTTATTAAATTTCTTTTTAAAATATATTTGATGAATAATTAAAAAATAATTTGTTTAAATAACTAATTTTTATTATATCAATTTTTTTTATTATTTGAATACAAGAATATAATGTTAGGATTAGATTTTCTATTT
>CAUHTR010005455.1:0-16709 GCA_959609185.1 Schmidtea polychroa | reverse complement strand
ATAAATAATTTTTTGTTTTAATTGTGTTACTTTTTAATATAATTTATTATTAACTATGTTTAATATTGATAGCATTATTAAAAGAATTATCATTTAACTTCTTCTTTAAAAAAAGAAAAAAAAGTATCATATGTGTTTTGGTTCGAAATAAGACTGACTCTTGATCTTTGGTCACTATTTACTGAATCGTTGTATAATGACAATTCTTGACATTTTTGTGGAATGCTGGAATCCATTTGAGTATATAAAATTTTACTTAATTTAATTCTTTTAAAAGTTAATTTAATCCAATCAGATATTAAAGTTTTTTAAAAATTTTAAATTAAATACAAAAATAAACATCAAAAATTTAAAATCCAAGTTTTCATTTTGGATATAGATTTATTAAAACTCTTCTCTTCTAAGTTATTTTACAGCGAGGGATCTCGCATTGTTAAAGAATCCAATACAATCATTTTCAAAGATTTTAGTAATGGTAATATTTATTGACGTGATCAATTCATTTAGAATATTAAAGTTGCAATCCTTTATAAGAGACTTCTATTTCGCAAAGACTTCTTCGATATGATTCAATTGCGGGGTATGTAGTGGTAGGAATAGTAATTCATGCCCGCTTTCAGTTATTAAATTTCTTATTTCTTCTCCTTTATGAATACTACAATTATCCATTATGATTTTTGAATTTGTAAATTCATCGTTGTCCAGTTTTTGTAACAAATTTCGAAGAAAATTCATTAAATTATTACGGTTAAATGCTAAGGATTTGAGATCATGGATATTTGATAAACTCCAAATTTTTATTTTTAAAACGATTAAATATGAAAGATTAAACATATGAGGATATCTCTGATGCTAACTGGTTTATAAAATCCATCAATGTATTTAATAAAATTAAAAATAAAGAAAGGGCTAAAGTTTTCTCAGCTCATGGATTTAGCAGAATTATCAAAGTTCCAAAGCCAGATGTCGATGGAAGATTTTTGCCACTGTGCCATTCATGACATCATCAAAAACTGCAGCCTGGACAGCAGTCCTGGAACAGATGAGCAACCAAATGTCAATAGCAAAGTTTTCCAAATTGTTCCGCCTATCGCTTTAAAAAGATGAAAGTCTCTTGCTAGTTAAGCCAAATCTTTACATACGAGCTTAAAAATCTAAAAAGATAATAAAGAAAGATGTTGAAGCGTTTAAGGATGCTCTTGACAAATGCATTTGGAAAACCTTTAATGTTTTAGTTTAGCAAACCAACAGCCTTTATGAAATTAAAAACAACAAAACGCAATGGAGATTTTCACAATGCAGTTGCGATTGGAACAACAAGAATTACATCTGCAAACATGTCATTGGAGTATACTCAAAATTGGAGATTGCCAGATTCCCATCGCCTCTATCAACAAACCATTAGAAAATAAACGTAGTCGGGGAAGACCCACTTTAGCACCAGCAGCACTAGTGGTAGATCCTACTGGATTCAAAAAAGCTTAAAAACTTATTTAACTTGTTAAATTAATAACGAATTGTCTTCGCATTTAATACAATATTCTTTTTGTATTTTTTTAATTTTATTTCTTATCCTGTTGGATTTATTTATTTCCTATCCCTAATCCTGTATAAACAGTATGTATAACTATATTTGTATATTTTTGGTAAATTAATTGTGNTTTTAGTGCAAAAAAAAAGATTATTTTAGTGCATTTAAAACATTTTTAGTGTAACATTGTTATTTATAGTGCATACTTGATTAATATAGTGTATTTATATATTACAGTTCAAATTAAATATTAAAGTGCAGAATGTATTTGATACGTGAATTAAATCAAATTAGAATTGGATTTTTAGAATTTTAGTTTGTACATTCTGTTGAATATTCTTCAATAATAATGATGATTACTGAGAATTTCTTTATCATCTTCATTGCCTGTTTTAGTCATCGTCCTATAAATCAAGTTACGACGCTCACCCGGATCTCCTAATCGAGACCCTACGGTTCTCTATGTCGGTGCTCTGTGAACGCCTTCGGCATTGGCGAGCCGATCACCACTTACAAAATTCACCCTTAGCTCGCAAGGTCATATAAAAAATTACATTTAACATTAGGCTTCAGAAGGTTTGACACCCATGGTCTATTGCATCAATTGTTAATGGACTCATTCTGACACCGAAATTTAAGAAGTTGACACTGTGAGACCATTGACAATATATCAAATACCTAATTTAATTTAGGTATAACTTTAATTTAATTTTAATAATTTCGTTCCCGAAGTAGTGAAAATATCACAATTCAAATAATTTATATTTTTTTTTAAAACAAATGTTTGGAAATTCCTAAGCATTTCTGAGGGATCGAGTTAAATTTCAAAATTTATAGAACGTTAAGGTGCAGCTGAGGTAAAAGCCACCATGATCAAATCACAACGACTATCGCGCGTGGCATTTTTTATCCCACTGCGGGAGGTTTTTAACTGATTTTTTTATATTTTCCAAAAGATTTCATTAAGATTTTTTTAATTCTTTTAACGATTCCATTTAAATATTACAATATAGCTAGTGCTGGGTGTCCATTTTGATGCAATTCAGCTTCCATTTTAATAAAATATCACTTAGATATTTTTCTTTCATATTAGATCAATTTTTAATTAAATTTTTGTTTTAGTTGACTAACATTTGAAATTTTTATTATTCCCTGACGACTAATTTGATAATCTTTATCGTTTCAGAAATATTTAACAAAGCCAGATGAGCAAATAATCAAATATTTATAAAATTATTACATATATTTACAGATGAGAGGAATATTAATATGATATGTTAACTTTTTTTAGACAACGCATTAATTATTTATAATTAAATTTAGTTTAATTTGCCAGTCGGTTACCAAAGTACACCAACTGCCTCCCTGCCCTTGTCGGTATCATTCCCAGATTCGGAATATATATCTGAATTGTCTGCTTGAGTTTCATATTTTGGAATTTCCCTTGTTTGTATAAGCTGGTTTACTAGAATTTCTTCAGCTTTAAAGATATTGTAATTTTTTCTGAAAATATTCAATCCTTTCCATTAGCATTATTACATGCAATTGGCACCTTCAACCATTTCAGAATGCTTAAAATGGAGAGGAGTACAAATTTTTGGCAAATGGTTTGTATATTTTGTATTAGCCACGGTACATTTAGTGTTTATAACATCCATAAATCAAATAATTTATTTTGATATTGATATTTTCAGAATGGCAAATTTCATTTATGATACATTTCATTCACATTACCATTACCATACAAGATTTATTATTTTTAAATTTATAAAAATTTGGCATTTTACATTTAAAATACTATTTAAAAAATATTTTACATCATTAATCTTTAAAATTTAATTTTTAAATATTTGGATATATAACACTAAGATATGTGAAAAATCTCTATTAATTTGTTATTGATTTAAACTTCTATGTAAATTGTACCAATTAAGTTCTTATTAATTCATCGAAAAAATGAAATCAACCATCCTCATAATGTAATACATAACCAAGTACGGAAGGTCAAATAGCTCTCGATACGTAAGATTAAAGGATAAAGAATATTTATACTTGAAATCGACTGCCATGTAGTGATTCGTTGAACGGTCTTAATTAAAATCTATATAAATCTTATGAGTTTTAATCTATTAATTCTATAATAAATTTGTTTATTTGTACGTGTGTCAGATGCATATGCATGTAAATTATTCAGAATTCATTAAGTAGACCAAAATCCATGCAAACAAAATTTAACTTTATTTTTATTATCATTTTAACTTTTCCCGTCAGTGCTTGACGGGCATTATACTGGTTTTCTCATATTGAGAGATCTTATCCAACAATGCATTATCAGATATAATCAATTATTCTCATAACTGGAAAATTTAAGTGGATTTTTTATCTCTATGTTCAATGATATTTTAGGTTTTTGACCTGATGTTTCGGAAATCCAGATTAATCGGTTTAATTTTAACTTTCATTCTTTGCCGATTTAATAGCTAAAACAGAAAAATTTGATTTTTATTATCTGTTATAGGTGACACAATAATGTTTGCGCGACATGTAAAAAATACATTTGTAGCACCCACAGAATCTGGAACTTAAGCATTTAAGAACATCCTTATTTTATTTGAAAATCTGCGATTTACAGAGATGTTCAACAATCTCAGAAAAATATATCAATAAAGATCATAGCCAGTTATAAGACCTAAAAACTAATAAAATTCCCATTTCTAGATTATGTAATTGGAAATACTAAAAAATTAATTTCAAATGGTATAGAATTGTCATATAAATATAAATATAAGAATTTTTCACTTTTGATTAATAAAATAATAATTATTCATATAAATCAATAATAAATAAAATAATAATTATTCATATAAATCAATAATAAATAAAATAATAATTATTCTTAGAAATTAATAATAAATAAAATATTATTCATATAAATCAATAATAAATAAAATAATAATTATTCATATAAATCAATAATAAATAAAATAATAATTATTCTTAGAAATTAATAGTAAATAAAATAATAATTATTCATATATATCAATAATAAATGAAATAATAATTATTCTTAGAAATTAATAATAAATAAAATATTATTCATATAAATCAATAATAAATAAAATAATAATTATTCATATAAATTAATAATAAATAAAATAATAATTATTCATATATATCAATAATAAATAAAATAATAATTATTCTTAGAAATTAATAATAAATAAAATATTATTCATATAAATCAATAATAAATAAAATAATAATTATTCATATAAATCAATAATAAATAAAATAATAATTAATTATATAAATCAATAATAAATGTATTATTATTCATATAAATCAATAATAAATAAAATAATTATTCATATAAATCAATAATAAATAAAATAATAATTATTCATACAAATTAATAATAAATAATAGCCATAATAAAATTGAATGAAAAAACGGAAGAATATCGGCACCATTTATTGTAGTAAACTCCATTACACCAATCTGAACCAGAATGTATAGATCTTCATAATAACTAGTGACAAGAAGAAAACTGCCAAAATCCGAGAGAGAAAAGCCTGAATAAAGAATTACATTTAAATCTGCCACTCAACTCTAACAGAATCCTCACTGATGTCACAGCCATTCCATATTTGGATGAACCGGTGGCGGCAATTGCCTCTGATTCACAGCCGATGCTGTTATATTTACGAATCACATTGGCATCTTCGCTGACATCACTAACGGAATCGTTGATAATTTCTGCTTTCATTGAGTGCTTGCTGGTTTCTGTCACTCTGACCCTGGCAATTTTGCCCATCAATTTATGCACCCTCGCTACGAGGACTTGTTCGTAGGATTTTGTATGGCCAACAAAATATTGCCCATCGGTGCTTTCCTCGGTGATCAATACGTTCATTTCGTCACCGACTCTGTTTGTGTACGGTTCATACGATTGGAATAACTCATGGATTCGCTTAGTACGCTTTTTCACTTCCATTGATGACGCCACCCTAGCAACGGTATATATTGTCTCTCTTCTGATTATCTATTTACCTTTCCATTCGAGCGGCTACCGTTCCAGGTCTCGGATAGAATTGATTATTAAATAGAACGGAGAACCGGTATTTATCCACCAAACTGTAGGTTTCTTCGAAATCTTCATCGGTTTCAGTTGGGAAGCCGCAAATGATATCGGTTGCAATGTTGACTTTACTACGACCGATAGTTCGATAGAGCGTATCGACAACATTGCAGAAATCTTCCCGGGTATACTCACGTTTCATTTCACCGAGCACATTATCAGATCCTGCCATTATCGTCGATTTTCAATAAATTCAGCAACGATAACATCACATATAATGAGGGGGAACATTGATAACACCATATATAATAAGGGGAACATTGATAATATCATATATACTGAGGGGGGACAATGATAATATCATATATAATGAATGGGAACATTGATAACACCATATATAATGAGAGGAACATTGATAATATCATATATAATGGGGGGGGACATTGATAATATCATATATAATGGGGGACATTGATAATATCATATATAATGAGGGGGGACATTGATAATATCATATATAATGAGGGGGAACATTGATAATATCATATATAATGAGGGGGAACATTGATATAACATTACATATAATGAATGGGAACATTGATAACACCATATATAATGAGAGGGGACAATGATAACACCATATATAATAAGGGGAACATTGATAATATCATATATACTGAGGGGGGACAATGATAATATCATATATAATGAATGGGAACATTGATAACACCATATATAATGAATGGGAACATTGATAACACCATATATAATGAGAGGGAACATTGATAATATCATATATAATGAGGGGGGACAATGATAATATCATATATAATGAATGGGAACATTGATAACATCACATATAATGAGGGGGAACATTGATAATATCATATATAATGAGGGGGAACATTGATAATATCATATATAATGAGGGGGGACATTGATAATATCATATATAATGAGGAGGAACATTGATAATATCATATATAATGAGGGGGGACATTGATAATATCATATATAATGAGGGGGAACATTGATATAACATTACATATAATGAATGGGAACATTGATAACACCATATATAATGAGAGGGGACAATGATAACACCATATATAATAAGGGGAACATTGATAATATCATATATACTGAGGGGGGACAATGATAATATCATATATAATGAATGGGAACATTGATAACACCATATATAATGAGAGGAACATTGATAATATCATATATAATGAGGGGGGACATTGATATAACATTACATATAATGAATGGGAACATTGATAACACCATATATAATGAGAGGGGACAATGATAACACCATATATAATAAGGGGAACATTGATAATATCATATATAATGAGGGGGAACAAAGTAACATATTATAACCCCTACCTGATTGCACGGGTACATGAAGGAACGAATAAACTCGTGGATGCTGGAGAATGTGAGCGATCCTGTCCAAATGCTGGAGAATATACGGTGGATTTGTCATGCCTAGTCTCAGCATGCAACCGGAGGGAATGTGATCAACGATTGCCTCCAATAGATCCGGCAAATTCGTCCCAATATCCCGACCGTATGCACCGAGATCTTCTGACGTCAACCAGATTTCAACACAGTTCTCCGAGAATGCCTGATTAACCCGATCGACGATTTCAGAAATCGGATAGCTTCCCAGATGCCCCCTAGCGTGCTTGGTCTTGCAGTAGGTGCAGGCATTCAGACAGCCGGTGTTGATTGGCAATATCTCAATGAACGGGTTTTTTCTGATTTTTGGTAAATTTAATTTGGCACCACCAAGCATTTTGCCACCTTCTCGCTTCTTGCCGTAGAACTGAACAGAATTGCCTATATTAGGTAATATCTATTCAATAACTCAGTAAAATATACCTTTGAGAGTTTCTTCAACTACTTCTATGACTCTGTCGATTTGTTGTACTCCAATAACGCTCACACCTTTTAAATATGGAGCTTTCGGTTGACCTTGTGGAACACAACCCGCTACAATAACTTTTTTATTATATTTTCTTGCTTCGTTTATCATATTTCTAGACTTTCCATAATTTACAGGTTATTAATAGTAATTCTTACAAACCGAAAGTGATCTTCAGAAGGGTTTTTTACAGTACAACTATTTAAAATCCATAAATCTGCATTCAGCTTATTATCTTCATCACTTGACTTATCTGCGGTTTTTTTATTATGAAGGACAATCTCATCTTCATCATCTTTCAAAGAACATGAACCGTTTAGAGAAACCTTGAAACCATATTTAGATAATATTCCTGCCATATATTCACTATCACTACTGTTATGTGAACAACCCCAAGTTTGTATATAAATATGATGAGTACCTAACATTTAACGTAATTGCATCAATTTTGTTAAAAAAACAAATGTAATTAGTTTTTAACTATTACCTGGTACATAACTTTCGGCTTCAAATTGTGCATTTTCAACAGTTCTATTTTTTAAATGAGTCACAATAACATCTGTCAGAACAATTCTCTTATCTTCATCATCACTATTTGAAATTAAATTTTCGATGTCAGGTAGCAAAGACATTCAGATAAGTAAATTAAAAATTAAAACTAAAGAAATACTAAATGTGTAATTTAAATGCATTATTTAAACAATATTTCCTAGCTTGAATGAAAATTATAAATACATGTTTTAGACGGGAAATCATTCATAATTAAATATTATAATAAATATTTAATTGTAATAAATATTTAAATTAAATTATAATTTGAATATTAAATACCATGTTCCTATAATGTTCTTACCATGTTCTTATAATGTATGTTTGTGGTTATTTGAATAATAAGAAAAAATATGTACCAAAGCCCATAATGAAAAATATTTTTAAAAAAGTAGGCTAACTTACAGTTGGATAATCTATTTTTAATAAATTATTTTTTGCATGCTGCTTATTAGCATTATGATGTTGAAAAAAAATTTTTGAGTCTATTTATTGGTATTTATTTAATATTTAATTTGGCAAAAATCAAAAATAGTATTTATTTATTAAGATACATTGAAATCACATAATATATAAACCTTAAGAAATTAAAAACAGCAAAAACTACACCGAACTCTTTTTTTACCCGGTGGATTATTCATAAAACCTTGTAAGGATACTTAGAAAAATCGAAGATAGGTTTCTGAAGTACATCCTTGCATCAATTGTTTCTGGCAAAACTGAGATAACGGTTGTAATGAAATAACAGAATAATTAAAATTAATTAATTAGCTAATCGGAAACACGGGCAATGTTCAAAACTGATGAGTAAAGAAAGGTCATCAATGACTGAAGCCTGATAAATTGTTAAAGGATCAGATTTATTTTAAACAAATCATAAAAGACGAGGTCCAACAATGAGGAAAAGTTGATGAACGATAATTAAATTGTTTTCAAAGAGGATACAAAAACAGAGGGGTACAGAAGCAAATTGTCATTTGGTCAAAAATAAATATGACGAATTATTTGAGGTGAAGTTATAAGCAAATCTAATAGAGGTCGGCGAGAGAGAGAAGCAACATTTGTATATAACTCCAATTACGTTCCAGGCAACTATACATTAGACAGTCTGCCTTAACGTAAATCAAAAGAAACTTTTCAATGAAAAGTGAAAATTAGTGACGAGTTGTAAAATAAATTGAGAATAAATAAATTTGTTTTGTGTTGGGTTTTAGTCACTTAATTTATAAAAAGGCAAAATCAGAAACAAACCAACTTTAATGATAAATAACCCAATAATATTTACAACACTCATCAAGTATATATATATATATATATATATATAAATAAAACAGTACTGAAAAATGCTTAACTAGTGAAATCATATAATTATTCAACTACTATACAAATAGTTGTAGTTTTTGCACATTTATCTCTAATATGACAGTTTTTTTATATTAAAGCACTGTAGCTTTTTCTTGAGTCAATTATGTAGAGAGATTTGAGCTCCTTGCTGAATTTTGGTACTCCCCTTACTACTCAATAATTAATCAGAAGTTAACAAATATTTTCATTAATTATTTCCTTTTATTTCATTATTTTTATTTAATTAATTAATTATTATAATTATATTTCTTTATTAATTTTTTTTATTTTATTATTTAATTTATTTTAGTTTAAATTTAAATTATTAATTCTTATCTGTTATTCTTATTACTCTTGTTTACTAATTTACGCAAACTGAGACAAAAATGTTCAAAATAAAAATGTTGGGTTTTTGGTTAATTTAAGTCGGTTCCCTCTGACTCCTCGTGTCCTTTAAATCAAAACAATAAACGACCCAACGTATATTGAAATAACAAAATTCACAATCTTTTCTCACCACTTTACAATTAATAATCAAAGTTACGTTTGACCGATTCTCCGCTCGGTGTTGATGCTTTGATAAAGATAATATTCACCTTTTATTCTCTTAGGTTCTCTTGACCAACGTTTTCCTCTTTTTCTGTTTGATTTGATCCTTTTCACTCTTTTTATTCTTATTCTATCTCTTCTTTTTCCCTAATCTCCTAAATTCGTTTTCGCCTTTTCCTAAGCTCGGTTTCTTCTTACCCTACCTGAGGCAAAATGCCAATTTGCTCTGATTTTCCCTTTCCTTATATACTCCTCGAAATCGGGATGACAAATGGTTATTGCCGAGCCAATCTTTCACTTGACATTTGCTTCCACGTATGTGCTTCGGCTGTCACCCATAATGGTCCAACGAATCAAGATAATTAATGGCCCTTCCGGCCTTTCTACACGCACTATCTTCTCCTTGCTCTTTTCCAATTAATCATTGTGTCAAGCTAATGGGCCCAAATCTTCCTTCTGTTTACTTTCTTCTTATTTACCAAGCTCGGGTTTCCTTCATCTCTCGGGTTCTCCATTGGCTCGGGTTTGCCATTAGCTCGGGTTTTCTATTAGCCAATTAATTAATTTATTAACGTTTTCTGTTTTTACACATTTGCATGCTTTTCGACCCTTCCTAACCATTTTCTGATAAATCCCTAACCATCATCTTGTTGACCATTAGCTACTCTATACCTGTCCCGTTTTCCCAATTCGATTTCGATAATTTTACAATTTATTGATTTTTCTCGGATTTCCGGATTTTTGCCTTTCGTATTTGCTTTTGGCATTTTCTAATACTGCTTCCATCACACTTTCCTTTACTATCAATTCTGTGCATGATCCCGCTTTTATTTGTCTTTTCTCTTCACTTATTAACCTAAATTTCATTTTAATTTACAGACCTCAACATATCTCCCCTCTTAAAAAAATTTTCGTCCTCGAAATCTAAGTTTTGATGTGATTATCCCTTCATAATTATTGTCTGGACTCAGTTTTTCTTTCATCTTCTGTGGTGACTTTGACATCGGAAGCCTATGAAACGGTTTTTTTTGATGAGGCACTGACGAACATCTCTGTTTGAAGGCTTGGATGCTGATTGGGGTATGGTAGATATCACTTAAATTATAACTATTACCATGCTCATACACTGATATGGTGTTCGAAGTATGACCACTTTTATTTTTTCTACATTCAAACCTTTTGACGGCTTTCATGCTTTATTAATTTCGAATCTAAATAAATAAGACCATAGACGATTTACTTAGGGTCTCACAGTGTAAAAGTGGTGCAGAGAGATATTTAATAAATCTCCAATATAATAAGAAATCTAAAGAATATGAAACAACTTTAACTGATAAAAATAACCTAGATAAAACTTTGGCATAAAAACTACAACCATTGCAATGACGCATCAACATCGCAACAACCATTGGAAACGTGAACAATAGGAAGACCGTATTTAAAGCCAAATGTCCGCAAATTCGATTCATGTCAAGATTATGTTTCTGCAGGTCTGTAATTTGGCTCTTTGAATTTTCGCTCTCCACCACTTTGTGAGAACTGAGGACGCTGTATACATACAATTTGGAACGTATTCCGTTATCCAGCACATAGTAAGTGAGTACGTATCTCATTTTATCTTATACTCCAGATTCCAATGCTCCAAGCCTTTACCCATGACATCGTCCATCAGAGAATTCATTATTAAAATCACATCATGATTACTAGAGATTGCACAAAATAAATGGAAAAACTTGACTTTTTATGTTCCAATAGATATACCATAATCATGATAACTTGTCCAAGAATTCCAAAAATAGAAATAATTGGCAATGAATAATCTAGAAATGGAGATTTATCAGACTGGCTAATTAACAGAGACGATTGATGTTAAATTTTTGTTGGTAAACTCACAACCGAAATAAATTTTGAAAATAGGGTTGTAATCCTTGATATAGCATGAGAAACGCAAAATTCCATTCGGCAGTTGAGTTTGTCTAATTTGCGGCTGCTTATTGAGTTCTTCTGAAAGAATAGCTGGAAAGGGAGAAATGATTGAACCAATAAATACACACATACAAATTCTACTTACACACCAACAATTGATAATAAAGACACCAACGTATGGGATCCATTTACTATTTATTAGCATTCATTAATTGCCATAAATAGTTAAGGAATTATTAATCGATTGCCAGTACATGGATAATGGAATTATAATCGCCAATGAATATATTCGAATAAAAATGCAAATTATCCAGTAAAACAAACGGTGTTGTTAGGAAATACACACAGACAGTTTTGCATGTCACACACAAACACGATGAGAATTTTCTCTACCTGTGCAAGTGAGTTGATTTCGTTGCCAGTGATACAGGAAAATTTGATTTAATTTTCAAAAGAAAGGGGAAGAAAATATGACCTGTATTTTCATTCATGGATTGTGAGTTGGAATAAATTATTTTTCTAGACACATACTGTAGGAAAACAATAGTGGAACTTTACCGTTGGTGTGTTTAGCCATTAACTTAGGCGATTAACTTAGCCATTAATTCAATACACACAAATCGACACACTCATTCGATATGCGCACACAAACCAGTTATGGGAATTGTTCTGAAAACCAATTCCAATGACAACAAGAATTATCAACAGATCAGAATTAAAGAATCATCACTCTCCGCTGTCATTTGGAGAGCGCGTGTATTTAAATTTTACTGTGACTGCATGTATCGATTCCCTCTCTTTTGGGAGATTTGTTACAGTTAATTATTTTTCGGTTTCCGATTTCATTTCTTTTGGACTGGAATAGAATTATTAAATTAGAGCTGGAAAATTGCAACGACATGATTCAAGTTAATTTCAAAGATACTTATTGAATAATACATTAAAGTTAATGGCGGAAATATATTGGATGAGGCTTCATTTGTGTCTGAATCCAATAAGCCAGCAAAGATTTATCTTCATAGATGATGATGTTTTTATCAATTTGAAAAACCTTTATCATTTGTCATCGGATTTCTTTGATAGATTAGCAATATTCGGGCATCGGAATCTCAATGCCATACCTTACAGATTGAAATGGAGCAGATGGAATGTGTCGAAAGAGCAAAATTTCAATTATCCACCGTACGTTTCCGGTTCAACAATAATTGTCAATGAAAAAACTTTAACAAAAATCAGTCACGCTATTCCGTTTGTGAAATATTTCCCATTTGATGTTTATTTGGGTTTTGTTTCTGAATCGACCAACATCGAGGTAGTCAATGATGAACGCATCTTATCAGATTATAAATGTGGACTACTTTGCTATGAAGATGTAGACAAGAGTATTGCTGTTCATGTACCAAATTATTTATCTAAACTTGAATAATTTTATCTTAAAAATGCCAAAGGACAACTTTTCTATTCTCTTTATTTTAATTTTGTATTGATAAATTCTGTAATGAAAATAATCAATTTTATCTATATTATTTCTCATTCAATGCCTCCCGCCCAAATTGAACCCCGCCTAAGCAAATGGTTCAGAATCCACCGTTCTCAAATGTCGCAATCAATGGGAATTCTCTTACATCCACTTCAAATTTGACACAAAGTGAGACTAACAAAAAATATGTGTTTTAATAATTCTTGTTTATAGATAAAACTCAATTCACAGATGGCCCCACCAGCGACCAAAACATCCCGAACCGCCTAACAGCAATCCCCAAGTGGCTTTCCTTTTTTTTGAAGAGACATGCGTTATTTTATTTTATGTATGTTTGAATGAATGTTTGTGGGTAACAAGAATACTGAATACAAGAATAGTTTTTTTTTATCTCCCCATCGGACCCAATTTTATTCCCACAATTTGGATATATTACAGTAACATAGACAGACGATGGAAGAAATCTTGAGTCAGTAACTGTATAATAGTATATTAATTTTTTATAAATGCTCCAGATTAGTTTCAATATGACACAAATAATACCTAAATTTATAAATGTAAAATCATTATTCAACTCACATTTTTTGAGCATATTGTATTTCTCTTTATTGTTTATATTTTGCATCAAATTATTATTGAATTTTGGTAAATTCAAATGAGATATGTTTTCTATAACCAACATCTTTTCATAAGAGATTTCATTAGTCTGAACTATCGATAAATTTGCATTGAATGTTTCGATCTTCGATATTTCTGATAGTAATTGGGTATGATCATCAGATATACATTCATCTTCTTTCACACAACTCCCTAATTACAGAACTTGATCGTTTACACGGCAACCTTTATACAGCTGACACTTATCTTCAATATTCAAAAAATCTTTTGATCAACTTTTACCGAAAGAATATCACTAATTCTGTGATCTTTAGATTCATAATTACATGATGAAGGATTTATTTCAATATCATATATATCATTAAAAGTATTTAAGTGGCTATAATTAACATTCGGATGATACGGGAAATCACTACTTCTCACTTTATGTTTGAAGCCTTGGACATTATAATCTTTAAGCTTATTACAATCAGCCATCATTCGTTCAACACTTGAAAGTCTCCTTATTAAATCAAACACATCATCATATTGTACCATAACAGCCATTGATTTCAAATCATTGTTGATACCCTTCAGAAATATATCGATAATAATATTCTGAATATTAATGTCATCATTAACAGAATTTATTGAGAATGCCTTCCTCGCCAATGAAATCAAATTGTACCCAAATTCAATAATGGATTCATCTGATCCTTGTATTCTTTGATAAAATGTTTTCTTCGTCATCCTTTTAATATCAGGGCATATAAATTTACTTTCCAACGTATCTTTTAATTTATTCCAGTCATTTTCAACTATTTTCTTATTTATTTGCTTCCAGACTTCTTTGGCTGTTCCTTTCAAATATAACGGAAATCTTTGCACCATTATCTCTTCTGACCATCCATATGCTGACGCAAACATATAGTAATCGTCCATAAAATCAGCAAACTCAACAGGGTCTCCTTCATATTGCTTGACTGGTAATTTTTGGCAACTAGCATTTGCAATTTGGGTTTGTTTCTGACTTCTGAGGTTATATCGATTCACTTTGGGCTAAAATTCAAACGGTAAATAATAATTTAAATTTACTTTTCCTAAATCAAATTCTTTAATCAATTCAATCTTCCAATAATGACCTTTAATATTTATCTCGTCAATACTATTCTTCAATACATTTTTTTAACTACTTCCAATTATTCTCCACCGACTGAGATCACGTCTGTACTCTTTTTCCAAATATTTTTGCAATAATTTTCAATAATTTTCTGCCGACTTTATATCACGTCGGTGTTATTTTCCAAAATAAAATTTTCCACTACTTTCGATAATTTTCCTCCGACTTTCAATCACGTCGGTACTATTTTTTTTAATAATTTTTTCCACTAACTTTCAATAATTCTACGCCGACTTTCTATCACGTCGGGCTCACCAGAATATATGTTGGGTTTTTGTTTAATTTAAGTCGGTTCCCTCTGACTCCTCGTGTCCTTTAAATCAAAACAATAAATGACCCAACGTATATCGAAATAACAAAATTCACAATCTTTTCTCACCACTTTACAATTAATAATCAAAGTTACGTTTGACCGATTTTCCGCTCGGTGTTGATGCTTTGATAAAGATAATATTCACCTTTTATTCTCTTAGGTTCTCTTGACCAACGTTTCCCTTTTGTTTCTTTGATTTGATCCTTTTCACTCTTTTTTATTCTTATGCTATCTCTTCTTTTTCCCTAATCTCCTAAATTCGTTTTTGCCTTTTCCTAAGCTCGGTTTCTTCTTACCCTAGCTGAGGCAAAATGCCGATTTGCTCTGATTTCCCCTTTCCTTATATACCCCTCGAAATCGGGATGACAAATGGTTATTGCCAAGCCAATCTTTCACTTGACATTTGCTTCCACGTATCTGCTTCGGCTGTCACCCATAATGGTCCAACGAACCAAGATAATTAATGGCCCTTCCGGCCTTTCTACACGCACTATCTTCTCCTTGCTCTTTTCCAATTAATCATTGTGTCAAGCTAATGGGCCCAAATCTTCCTTCTGTTTACTTTCTTCTTATTTACCAAGCTCGGGTTTCCTTCATCTCTCGGGTTCTCCATTGGCTCGGGTTTGCCATTAGCTCGGGTTTTCTATTAGCCAATTAATTAATTTATTAACGTTTTCTGTTTTTACACATTTGCATGCTTTTCGACCCTTCCTAACCATTTTCTGATAAATCCCTAACCATCATCTTGTTGACCATTAGCTACTCTATACCTGTCCCGTTTTCCCAATTCGATTTCGATAATTTTACAATTTATTGATTTTTCTCGGATTTCCGGATTTTTGCCTTTCGTATTTGCTTTTGGCATTTTCTAATACTGCTTCCATCACACTTTCCTTTACTATCAATTCTGTGCATGATCCCGCTTTTATTTGTCTTTTCTCTTCACTTATTAACCTAAATTTCATTTTAATTTACAGACCTCAACAAAAACATATATTAGTCAAACTTATTATACATTTAATTCTAAAGAAAATCAATAAAAACCAATATTGTTAGGTTCCGATCAGGTGGATTGATTCTTCCTAACACAGATTATACCTGACTCCAAAGATATCAATACAAAATATGTGCGTGTAATTATAAATAATTTAATATGAATTAAATAAGACGTGAATAAATAAAGAACTTTATTAACTATGCATAAATATACAAAAGTAATAAATATG
>CAUHTR010005454.1:0-28044 GCA_959609185.1 Schmidtea polychroa | reverse complement strand
GTGCA
Organism: Schmidtea polychroa; assembly: GCA_959609185.1. Lineage (NCBI taxonomy): Eukaryota > Metazoa > Platyhelminthes > Tricladida > Dugesiidae > Schmidtea > Schmidtea polychroa. The sequence goes on along the minus strand of CAUHTR010005454.1, from coordinate 28,039 downwards.
GGCGGTGCCCAATCCATCTACTTATGTAATGTATTTTTTTTCATTTGCCAGACAGAGTAGTGTATCCGCTCACTGCATCCGTGTGGACTGTGTTGGAGCATCCGCTGTGTTCACTACACTTAGAACATTAGTTTATGAGATATTATAATTATGTTGTTGGTTAAAATAGCACATGACAGTAATTATGAAATAAGACTGAATACTATTCACTGAATAGAATCTCTCATATGTCATGTAACGCCAGAGGGTAGCACCAGCAAAAGCATCATTAAAGCAATGACAACCGCACTAGTTTGCAAGACGAACCTCAAGGAGCTCACCGTCGTCGGTTGTGATGGCACAGCCGTGAATACCGGCCGAACAGGTGGCGTGATACGCCTGCTTGAACTCAAACTGAAACGTCCCTTGCAATGGCTGGTGTGCTTACTCCATGCCAACGAGTTGCCACTTCGACATCTGTTTCAGTCTCTTGATGGCGCAACGAGGGGACCGCATGGATTCGCAGGAACACTTGGCAAGGCGTTAAACAAGTGCGAAGAGTTGCCTGTCGTCGAATACCGACCGGTCGAGACTGACCTACCACACGTTGATCCTCGCAACTTGAGTACGGATCAGCGATATCTGTACGAAATCGCTCAAGCGGTTTCGAGTGGTGAGTGTTCGAGAGATCTTTCAATGAGAAATCCAGGCGCTCTCATTCACTCACAATGGCTGACCACAGCTAATCGTCTGCTGCGATTGTACGTTGGATGCGAAAATTTGGTCACCATTGTCACATTCATCGTTCGCGTGTATGTTGTGACATGGTTCCACATCAAACAAAATCCATCGTGCAAGGATGGAGCGAGACACGTGTTCTTGATGATCCAGAACTCGCGGTACCTGACGGACGAACTGAAGGCCATCGTGGACCCCGTCATCCAGCGCAACAGCTACTTCGCTCACCCAGAAAATAAATTGCTGTCCATGATGACCGACGAACGACCAAGCATTCGTGAACTAGCCATCCGTAGAATTCTGAAGGCACGAGACCAGCCGAAGAGGAAGGGCGTTCGGCAGTTCACAGTGCCGTTGATTAACTTTGACTGCACAGACTACACCGAAATGATTGACTGGTCGACAGTGAGTGTGACCGTGCCACCAGTCACAATGAGTATCAGTGACGATGACCTCCGACAGTTCATACGTGAACCAACTACGCCCGTGGTCAAATTCAACAGATACCCATGCCACACGCAGGCTGTGGAGAGGTGTATCAAGGTGGTGACTGAGGCATCTCAGTCTGTGTGTGGTGAGAAACGACGAGACGGTTTTATCCGTACAAGACTGGAGTCTAGAGCAAAAATGCCCGTTTTTCGACACAAAACGGGACTTCAATATGTGACAGTCATATCGACTCATTTGAATGTGTGTTTTTATTGAGACAATATATGTTAACACTGTGCCAAAACTGCCTAAAAATGTTTCTGATAATATAGAAGCAAATTGTATCACTATTTTTCAGTATATTATAATTAAACATTTTCGGTAAAAAATGTCCAAATATTGTCATTTTCATCGCTCGTGGGGGAGCCTAAGATATCAACTTATCAAGTTGAACTTTTAATATCTTTTAGATGACAACACTCCACGTCTTTTCATTGCTATTCCAAGTAAAAACTCTCAAAATGATTTTTTTTCTCACTTTTCACTCCACCTTAGTACAGAACCTCTAAACCAAATCAACGAAATAACTCAACTCTGCTAAACCAACATTTATTCGATCAAAAGTAAAATTTCATTTTTTAAGTCGTATTTTCATTTACAAGCTAAAAATTTTATATATGTTAATATTTTATCGTTCTAAGTCAATAAATTATTTTCAATTGATAATTTTTTAATTTTATTATTCATAAACCTTCACAGATAAGCAGGATGGTAAGGTATTTAGGAATCAAAGGACTAGTCTATCCGATCAAGGATTCCGACTTTTTTTTGATTTATAATAAATTAACAACATTTCCTAAATTTAGAGAACGAATTTAAAAAAGAAATGAGAATTTGTCTTGATAATTAGAATGAGTGAAGGGTGTTTTAGAATGTCAATACAAAGATGAAAATGGAAGAGATTGTCGAGTATCATTCATTTTCCCCTTTTCGTTGTTTAAACTGAGGGTGAATTAAGATAAATTGCTTTCACATAATATTTCTTTCAAAGTCAAAAACAAACTGTAATTTTATTCAACCATTAAAACAGAGTATTGTTATCTTTTTTATCATTGGAAATATAGATGGTAGTATAAATACCATTTTAACATAATTTTAATAAATTTAATTGTACAAAATGGATAAATTTCGAGAGGACGTAGCTGGATATACGTCGGAAGCAGCTCGGCAGACAGCTAGAGCAGAATCGCTGGTACGAAAATACCGTTGAATAGAAGGACGTTGTTCTGACCTGAACATGAAGGATCGATTTCATGGAGAAGTCTTGGGTTGAGGAGGCTGAATAGGAATATAATTACACGAGAGGAAGAAATACTGACTGAACATTACAGGAAAATGCTGAGAGAGACGATAACAGAAAACGGAATTTTCATCATCGTCATGAACCACCTTTTGTGAATTAAAAATATAATTTTAGTTCGAAATTAAAATAATTATCTTTTGTGTAGAATTAATAGAGTGAAAAGCCTAAATTTGGAAATGTTTTGAATGTCTTAAATTAGTTAGTTATTTGGGGATCCGGACAAAAAGCCGACATGAACAAAAGCAAACAAAAAGATAATTTAATTCATATATTATAATTTAAAAGTTTTTATTTATTGTTTGTCTTTCGGCTATTTGTCCTCGTCGGTCTTCTGTCTCTGTCGGCCTTTTGTTTGTCGACCTTTTGTCGTAGACCCAGTTATTTGTACTATTGCGAATCAACTCGAGTTGCTAAATTTTTACTATTATGTTGTGGTTAAATAAATTCAAAATTAATTGGAATGTGCGAATCAAAAAATGTGAAAACCTATAAAAGTCCAAAATTAATTAAAAATAAATAGATAATTTTTTAGGTATGTTGGAAGCCCGAGCCATGTAGAAAACCCGGCATATGTGGTAAGCCCTAGTGGTAAATAAGTGGATAATATAATTAGGTTTCTTTTCAAAATTATTAGTTTGAAATTAACCAAACGAGACCTGTGAACAATTATTGCGCCTATTCAATTATTCTGTTTTTTGAAATTTTTGTCGATGCTAATTTGGTTGTGTCGGTAAGGGGATGAGTAGCAATATAAAAGCAAATGACAATGTTGGGCAAATGCCAGTTAGTTGAAGAAAGAAAAGCACTATATGGTAAGTAACGAGTAAGTAACCTGCTATCGATTCTAGCACAGAATGCAGAGCTAAAAGGTGTAATTGAAAACTGTGTCAAAATTTATTGATATTCAATTAAGTGTTTGTCAGTGGTCGCAAACTTCCTTTTTCTTTTACCTGACTTCTACCCGTACCCGTTAGCTTGATATTAAGTTTACCCGTACCGACTCGCACCTACCGGAGAGTAACCCGAAACTAAATTAAAACTGATAATATTTGTGACCGTAACTACACTAAAAATATACGATACAAAAGCTATGCGATAGTTACACAAAAAAAGAATTTAAAAAAACTTAGAATATTGTCATATGATATAAAACAGAATAATTTTCGGGTAAACAGATGTTAACCGAACCCTACCCAACTGTCAACTCTTAAAAACTTTACCCATACCCGTTGCGACACTGGTTTTTGTGTTGGGTTTTATATTGATAATTGAGACAAAGAACACGAGGAGTCAGAATCAGTACCGACTTAAACACTAATAACGCAACTATTATAACTTGTTACTTATTATATCAATTATCATAATAATCCTTTTGTTCATTAATCTCATTTTTATTTCACTAAAATTTGCTTAATTTTTCTCATCTTCGTTTTTGTTAATAATATTTCACATAAAATTTTCAATTTTTATCATTAAAACAAAGATATAGAGATAGAATATATTATCTAATTTATTACAATACATCTAACAACAATAACGCGGATTAATCTAATCTGCTGCAACATTTGGATGGAGAAATACAATTGGATCCCCCTTAGTAATCTCCCCGCCCAATGATTCAGTCCGATAGACCGCCATCAGAATGTTATCTTTCTCAATCAACCTATGAACGATCATTTCAATCATCTGTTTCTTTTGCAGTAGCACATTTTCATCGGCAATGTTCTCAATGATGCTGCCGAGATACCATTCAACCAATTCGCTCTTTTTCATCTGGATTTCTTCACTATCGATATCAACAGCGCGCAAATGGGAGATGATTTGCCCGGTGATCTGATGGTATTCATCGAATGAGATAGTCTGACTATCCTGATCAATAGCGTCTTCCGATTCGACGATATTCCCAATGACTTGTTCCGACAGATTGATATCCGGCTGCTCCACTCGGATTATCGATTTGCTCAGTAATCGATTTGCTTCAACAACATCGCACTCCTCAACAAAATCACTAAACCTCATCCGTGCAGTGGCCTCAGACAGGCGTATTAAACTCTCCAATTGCCGAACTGTTATCCTCCAGGCTGATCGACTGCCACTGGCTGCATCTCTTTCTCGCATTTTGGTGTATTCCGTCACCATTAACTTGAACGCCTCCTCGGTTATCCGGGGTTCAAAACACCGGGCAAATGTAATGTAGCGTTGGATGTCGTCTTCGTTGTAGATGCGAGTATCGCTTTTTTCCGGATCAATTGGTCGCTGAGATTCAGTGATTCGTTTGGCAATCTCGTGGTCAACTTGTTCAGTGCATTCATCGATTAGCACGAAGAACAAATCGAACCGAGACATGATAGGAGCCGAAAGTGAAATGTTCTGCCTCAGCGATCTAGACCGGTCGTATCGACCACCGACTGGGTTAGCAGCTGCCAATACACTCGTTTTTGCATTTAAAGTGGCTTTTATGCCGGCCTTTGTTAAACTGATTGTTTGCTGTTCCATAGCCTCGTGGATAGCAACCTGGTCCCGGACCTCCATTTTATCAAACTCATCAATACAACAGACTCCCTGGAATTAAAGCGAATAATTAAATAATAAATCAATAATAATAAACATTATTCGCCAACATCAATGCTCCGGCTTCGATAACGAATTCCCCGCTTTCCTGATCTCTAACTACAGCTGCAGTCAGACCGGCAGCACTGCTAGCTTTGCCACTCGTATAAACCGCCCTTGGACTGAATCCAGCAATGCGTTTGAGGAATTGTGACTTTGCTGTACTTGGATCTCCAACAATGCAAATATTGATGTCACCTCGCAATTTCGTTCCTTCTTCGGTAACCTTTGGAACACCACCGAAAAGCATTAAAAGAAGCCCCCGTTTTACTTCATCGTTTCCGTAAGTAGTCGGAAACAGGCAATCGCACATATTCTTCACCAAATTTGGGTCTTGATTCATGGTGAGAACTTTATTGACTTCCTCTTCTGTTAATTTCTTCATCAAACTATCATATGTCAGTTCACCTTCTTCATTCATGTCTTCGGTTTGCAAATACTTATTATTGACAGTTGCAACATGATTAGCAAGAAAAGCCATCCGATAAGTTAAATCTCGAACACCTAATTCTTTTAAACCGGTGACTCCACTGTCATAACCTTCTGATAATTTTATTTGTTTTGTTTCTAATGTTCGACTGCCGGGAGTTGTCAATTGACTGATATCTGGAATTATAATTAGAGATCCAGTAAATTCGCTTTGATCTCCAGGTTGTGCGTTTTCAACAGTTTCGTTTCTCAAAATTACATCCATACTAAATACCAATTACGATATCAAAATGTTAAATTAATTTACCATCTAGGAATGCATCCTCTCGGCAATTCATTTTGAGTTTCTTGTACTCTGACCTTTTGAAAATCGACATACTTTGATTGCTCAGGGATCAATTCAAACTTAAGGCGATTCATGCATTGAGAGTTTCCGCAAATAGTTGGCTAAAAAGCGAAATTAAAATCAAGTCGAAAATCAAAGGATTGTTTTACACACCTTCGTGAAAATAAATTGTTGCTCAATATTCTTAATAACTGTTCCACAATCTTGACACTTAAAAGTTCCAAGAACCAACTCAGGATGAACACCGTGAGACCTAATCACTTGACCGCGGAATTTTATCAGTTTTCCAAGGTTTCCCATTCTTAAATTCCTCAAACTAATGTCTTCGAAGTAAAATATTTAATTATAATAAATAGTAACTTCGTTAAAGTTGGAAAATCTATAAAATGACATGTATATGTCCTATCATTGTTTTCTGTTTCATCAAATTGTTTATTAATAAAAATTTGAGTTGCTTGACATAAAAATGGATACAATCGGTAAAAATTAAGCATTATATCTTGGGATAAACCACTATCATAAGTAATTAAATCTTTGAAACTAACACCTAAAAACATTTTTTCCAAACTAGTCATCTTTTTGGCATTTTCAACATACTTGAATTCATCCCCAACTTTAAAACTAATATAGAAAAAATTTTAATATAAAATATAAGACAATATTTAAAAAATACTTTTCAAGAAAATTTAGAAACAAGCGTTGACATTTTTCCCCTAATGCATCAATAACACGAATATGTCTATTTTGATTTTCGGTGGCATCCATTTTTGATTTAAAATCTCCCAACAAAATTAAATTGTAGTGTTATTAAAACAATCGATTCATCTCTAAATTAAATCAAATTAAATTGTGTTATATAGCTTACTAGCGATAAACTGGATTTATATAAAAATAATTAGTAAATTTATTAAAAACTTAAGACTATGAATCAATAAATATATCAAAAACATCGATATATTTACTAATTCATAGTCTTTAAGCTTTAAATAAATATAATGGGAAAAAAAGAAATCAGTGATGAAATTTAAGGAGAAAAAAGTTCTTATAATAATTATTAAATTAATTAAATACTTTGGAGAAACCAATTGAGCATGTAACGAACACTGTTATTAAAATTTGGAAAATTGGCGTGAGGAAATACGTGTAAAATTATAGAGAAAATGAGTAAGTGTTTAATTAATATATAGGAGAAAGGTCCTACTAACAATTATTATTGTGTTTGGATTTCATAAAATGCACAAATAAATTTAAAAGTGCAAAATGTTTAAATATGACACAAGTAAAACTAAAATACGTCAATTAAAATGAAAAATAATTGAAATCAATATATTGTGAGGGGAAAAGGCATGAGTGGGTAATTAAACAAAGTTAAAGATGAATGTAGTAAATAAATTTTGATGTGTGGTCCCCAGTTAAGGGTATTACAAAAATAAAAACTAATTGAGTAGTTAATTAATTATTCTAAAATAGATGTAGATAATTAAGCATTGTTCAGGCACAACAGTCTTCCATTAAGTTAAGGATTAATAATATCTAATTTAAAAATCTAAGCTTCTTTAGCACTCAGTACAAGGAGAAGTGTTGGTACTTAAAGAGTCTGTTTTATAAATATTCTAAAGTTGCTGATAGATCTGTAATCAATTATACCATACGCGCTTTAATGACTATTTCAATTTTTACCATCCATGTATTCATAGCAACTACTATGTTGTTAATGTTGATAGTGTCTGAAGATTATAAGAGGAACTGAAGATTTAGAAAAAGAATTATTAAATGAGTTCGGATCAGAGAGCGGAATATCAAATAAAAAAGTGAAACTTATTTTTTAAATCGAACAAGGTCGAGACTATCCAGAGCGAAGTTTGATCAGTGGTTAAAATCGTGGCAAAATCGTGTTTAACTAAAAGTTGTAATTATTTATCGAGAATTGTAAATTTGCTAAAAACAAATATACGTTGGAGTTTGTGTTTGTCAATTTTGGAACACGTGGAGTCAGAGTAACCAACGGTCGACTTTTTAGTATCATAAAACCCAACAGTGTGGTAAGGCAACAATTAAAATTCTGTCCGCTGTCTTTTTTATTTTATGTACATATTTGAAACTTGCGTTTTTCATTTTATTTAAATGCATATTATTATTTGCATAAATTGTGTATTTATTAGTTTGTTTTAATTGATATGTTTTCGTGGATTAAAATCCATTTTGTGCGGTGCGTGTGTGTTTTATCGACGTATTTAAACAATTTTTAAAATGGGTTCTAGGTCAACAGAAGCCAAAAAAATAAAGGAGAACCATAAAACTATTAAGAAGTTAGAACGTGTCTAGGCGTCATTGTATACTCAAAGCACCAACCTTTGAAAACGTCATTGAGTAGTTAAGTTTCGGAAAACTTACTCAACTGTTATTTATTAAAAATTGAGCTAGTGAATAATACCATTTTTTCTGTTGGACTAGAACTGATTTTAGACCCAAAATTAGGATTATGACGGAGTGTGTCGGTACATAATACGCATACCCAGCAACAAGTAGAGCAAAAATAAAACATAATAAATACCAAATAAACAAATATTATAGAAAAGTACACAAAATAAAACATCTAAATAAAAATAAATTAAAACACGAACAACGAAAAACACAATAAACAAATTCGAATTAAGGCGATATAGTAGAAATAAAAAAAAATATTAAAGAACTTTACCTAAAATCACGACGAAAAGTAATTTAAACACAGAATTGTTCAAAAATTTGAATAAAAACCCAGAACAACCCATAAAAATGGCGAAATCCATCATGGCCGACAAACGACTCAATAAAATTTATAAAAATAAATATTTAAGTTTTAAAATAACAAAAATCATAATATGAATTAATAATAAAATAAGAATTAGGCTAAAATAGTGTTGGGCTAGAACTGATTTCTAGACCCAAAAACTAAGTTCATGACAAAATGTGTCGGTACACAGCATGCAACCCAGCATTAAGCTTATATAAAATTAAAACATATAAAAACATCAATTAAACAATAATAATTGTTGGCGCCTAGGGGTGTGTCACTTTTTAAAGATGAAATAAGGGTAGCTGTGGTTCTCTCGACCCGACTCTTTCCTAGACGCCATGATGATTGTTGTCTTCTGTGTACTCATGGCGACGACCATATTGGTGTTGTACACAATGGCTGGGAATCCATGAGCAGGGAAATGAGTTTCTATCAGGCTTCGCGAAGTGAAACGAGACATAAGACCTTCTATCGGCCGTCAGAAATTGGTAAGTCGGAATGTAATGTACAGTTATACATATTATTTACTTTTAAATAAGGAGTCGCGACACTTTGTTATTTTATTGAGCGTGGGTCGCGCTAGAAAAGAATAAAAAAAACTATATAGCGATAATTTACTATGGTAAATTATCGCTATAAAAAATTGAAAATTAAAAAAAATCGATTAAAAAATTGAATAAACGAAGATTAGAATTAAACTGAAAATTATTCCAGTTTTTGATCAAAGTTCTCTATTACCAATTGAATTAATCTCAATGTTAAACCTAGGATTCTTCCAGTCTTTGACAGTGTTCTCTATTGTCAATTGAATTAATCTCGGACTTAAACCGAAAATCATTCCAGTCTTTGATCAAACCAGGAGCAAACCACTTACATTTCCATTATTCTAGTTTTGAAATAAAGCACATATTTGCCGTTGTTCCAATTTTATTATCAACATTCCCTATTGCCAATTGGATTGATGTCGGAGTATCAGAATTGTACTAAAATTTGTAGAGATAGTTCGAAAACACTCTTGGTTGCAGTGAGATCAATATCGATCACAATTCCATTCACAAAATCTGATTTTTTAAAGTATTATTTATTATTTTAGTTAATAAAGTTTGTAATGTATTCTAACTGTTGTTTTATACCTGTTCAACACAACACGCACCCCGATTGTCCCGCCACATATTTTTTAACGGAGACTCTATCGGGCTCTTCAGATTTCTACACATAATCACAAATCATATAAATACTACCATATAAATAAATAAAGATATACCAATACGATAATACCAACAAAATATCAATAGCCAAAATTACATCTTGAACGGTTACAATACGGAATATGGTGAAGGAGTAGTCCTAAGGCATGGTCTCACCTGCTTCACTATGTTTCCCCGCCATGACACATCACAAACATGATGCAGATCATGGGTGTCATGATGTGAGAACAATCGTGAGGGGTCTGGCTAGCAGTCGGCAAATTGTTATTTGATTTAGAATAATTGACCTTCGTCCCCTGTTCTATAAGAAATGTGTGTTGACCTAGTTGGTACCCAAACAGTCCCAAGGAACACGGAAGACCCCGCAAATGCTCGAACCTGTGACCGACCGAACAAAAATATTCGATGTTATTATGATCGTGGAAAAATATATGATTGTTGTATATGATTGTTGCGGTATGATTGTGTTTGAAAAGGAAGCAATAGTTTTGACTTTATCAAATTTTGTAAAGCGACAGATACGTCTCTTTACTATTTCCTTTTTTTATTTTCAACAACATGATCATTAAGAATTAGATATTTCCTCTAATTTATCAATCAAAAAGTTGATTATCTATGCAAATTAAAAAATTAATAATGATTTAAAAAGTCATATTTTACCCTTTTCTGAAATGGTTGAAAATAATTTAAAAATAAAAATAATTTTGTTTATACCTTTATATCAATATTTAAACAGCAACAACATTTACCAAGATGTATTATAGTTTTTGATACACTTTTAAACATGTATATACAACTCATAACCCAGTAAGTAGTATCAATAAATTCCTTAATTTTTCACATTTGGCATCATTTTCCTTTATGAAAAGTGTGTCATGGTATAGTGATTCATCAAAAATTCTTTATTTCCATAAGCAAACATATTGAAAATTGTTCCAGATCATCTCCGGACTATGTCCATCGCGCTTCACACCACTTATTACATATAAATCCATCAGTGTCTGCCTCAGATTCTCAGTTCATCTTAAACAATGGTCTGACTATAAGCGGGTTAGAATCCCCACCTTAACATTAATTCAGCTTCATTTGTATCTATAATTTACTATTTTATCTCCATCACTACCAAGCCATTTTTTCGATGTGACTAGGGCACAGGTAGGAAGTGAGCCAAAAGACTCAAATTTAATTGCTGGAGAGACTATATGGATAAATATTTTCCAATGGAAAACTAACCATTTGAATTAAAAAACTGTCATTCATACCGCAAAAACATTTTGAATGACCTGATTTAAGTTTTAACCAAAAAAATTAATTTTTCTTCAAAAGATTTCTCTTCTCCGATGCAGAGTCAGCAGAATAATCAATAATTACTCATTTCTAGATAGTATTATATTTTATTAACGGATTGTTGTATAAGTTATACAACAATGAAATAGCATATAACGAAGAAAATAATTCAAGATTTATTTTGTTCTTGTTAGACGCAATTAAATTCAAGTCTTCTTCAAGCATTTATTTTTATAACAACTTCAAAATTGTACCGTTTACTAGAGTATTTAAACACCAAGGCGTGATAATTATTAATATTAATGTAATTACTGGTCATACATTTAATTGATTTAATTTAATATAATATGATATAATTTAATATAGAATTTAAATATAAAAATTTAACAGGAATAATTATTTCTACTAACTGATCTCACTTCTACCATAATAATTTTATATAGAGATTTACTAACTCCTTACAGTTCTAATATTAATCTTTTTACAAAATTACCCAAGTATAACTATGTGACTCAGATATCAGGTAATCCAATGTAGTTCATAACTACTCAACCTATTACACTGGTTCACAAATAATTTTGGTCTACTACACAAAACAGTTTAGCACCATCACTAAATATAAACTCATTTTTCAAAACATTAGAACTTTGCGGGCATTGAGATTAACAGATCATTAAATCGAATTAAATCACATTAAAAACGATTATATATATTACAACAATTAGCAAAAAAGACAAGTTGAACAATTTATTCAATGTAAAATTCCATTTTTACCGTGACTAGATTCCAGCATAAATTATCGCATTCGATAACTGAATGTTTCTTCCATCTGACTAATTTTGCCACGAAATTTAATCTCAATTGCGATATCTAAATCCCTCTAAATATGAATATTCATAAACAAATAACAATTGAAATTGTATAATAAAATTAACATTATTTCTAGCATTAGGTTTTAAAGAAAATATCCCAGTAATTTCTTCCCCATTATTAACAGTTAGAGAATCATTAACTCCATCATCTAAATAAAATACGGTTTGTTTCCAATGAGTACCGCGTCGATCACTGGGGCCGGTTGAGAATCCAATATGCTTATGAGACGATGTAAAATCAATATTGAAGAACGCTACCAAAGCATGAATATAATCATTCTTTCTTATAGCCAATGTAAATGGAGATGCGAATGATAAATCCTCGACTTTTATTTCATACATATTAACTTCTTTGACAACGCAGAAATTGGAAACAATTTGATTGGGATTAACTACATCGACAAGAGGTTCAGAAACAGCAACCTTTCGAATACAGCTCATGTCAAAACCATAAACGTTTTCCCACCCTAATTTACAATTTAAATCTGAGAAAATTTAAACTATCTATAATACAATTAATCTTTTCATCCTTATATTGTCTATCCTCAATCGCGCACAGATGGAGAGTCGCTTTATCTGGCATAATAATGCCTCCCGTTTTCTAATAAACGTGAATTAATGATGGTATTAAACAATTCCTCGTCATACAAGCCATTTGTCTCGAGCAAACAACACTGTATTTAGCATCGATTCATAGAATAGACAATATCCCATCCACTCGCTAATTATAATATCGACTTTTAAAACATCTTCCGGTAACTCAACTTCCTCAACTTTACCCTTAATCAAGGTAATTTCTAAAATATAATTTTTAATAAATTTTTAATAATATTGAAATTACTGTCTTCCATTTTATTGGCTTTAATTATTTCTTTTGCATAATCTATTATATTAGAACAATCAATCTAAAATAATATTACATAGAACATATAATATGACACAATCTTACACCAATGACTTTCCTGGCCCCAGCTTTAACTGCGAACATGCAAAGTATACCGGTTCCGCACCCAACATCTAAAACTACCTTGTCTTTCACTAAATGCTTATTATGATACAAAGCATTTCGATAAGTTAAAGTTCGGACTTCATCTTTAAGCATTTCTTCGTGGATCCCGAAATGAGCATATGAATCAAAATAATAATCTTTTGACGTCATATCTGATGCTTCAATAGCATCTCCATTGATTGATGTGTGCTCCATATTCTTCAATAAATATTAATAAAATTATAAAATAGATTATTTTATGAAATAAAACTAAACATGGTTTACAATATTTTAAAACAAAGGCATTTAATGTTTATAATTTCTAAATACATTATAAAGTTAAGACTTAATAGGTATTTGTTCTTTTGATTTTTTTTTAAAAATATCACAAAATCGTATATTTGATAATTTTTATGCTTTATGATTTAACAGCATAGACATTTAACATGGGCATGTTAAATATATACACTTAAAATTTATTAAAATAAAAACTTAATGATACTTTATACTATGCTACTGAAATAAATATACTAATTTTTCTTAAAATTCATTAAAGAAGCTTCAAACTCAAAGTCGAATTTATAATATTTAAAATTTAATTAAATTATGTATTTCCTATTTAATAATTTTCAAAGTCTTATTTAATTTGCAAATGGACGTTAAATTGGGATAGATATAACTTTAAAAATTAAAACAATCATTTAAATAATATGTAACAATTATTTTTGATTTATTCAAATTCTGCTGTTGATATAGTTAATTTGCACAGTTTTTCAATACGCAACTTTTATGGGTGAAATCAATTAATAATTGTAATATATAATTTAGTCTTTCTTAATTTTTCCCTTCTCTATTGTGGATCAATTAAATTTTAATGATTCGGTTGATGATTCACAAAATTAATTTAAACAGAAGAAGAAAATTTATAAAGTTCAGACAAAATGATGCCAATTAGTAGCAACTGATAAAAACTGATAAAAAGCCACGAGGTTTTCCATAACATTTTCATATTGTTTGAATCAATATTCACACTTTACATTTAATTAAAACATAGTTAAATTATATAAATATCATTTGCATAAAATTTAATAATCAATAAATAATCAATAAATAATAATATTGATACGAAGGATTTTTAATAAATGTGTCAACAGTCTCTTACCATAATTAATAAAAGGATTTTGAATAATAATTTAAATAACCAAATTCTCTTTGCGTTGTACTAACAAATTCGAAAAAGTAAGTGATAATTCAAATATATATATATATATGAACATACATGACAACGATGTAACTATAAGAAAGTTCCACTAAAACATTCACTTAACGATATATTTCAACAGTTTCATTGTCATCATCAGGTAGAATATAATAACTAAATAAATTATAGATTTTTGAAAAAAAATTTATTAATTATACTAAATATATCAAATTTCTAATAAAAATATTTTATTCAAAAATTACTGGTGGGTTACAGGTACTGAAAAATCTTTACCCCCTCATGCTGTTTCCAGCGTAACCCAGAATACAATTTATAGCTGGCCACTTGATACCCGTTGAGCAATCAACGTTGGTACTGTATCAAGGGTTTGGGCACTAGCAAAAAGTGAGCATGCTTAACATACTATGATTGTCTAGTACCCACTGGGGTTCACGGACTACCGATAGAAGGTCTATGTCCGGTTTCTTTTCGTCCCCGTGGCAATAATCAATCGTGTGAGAAAATCAAAATGTACAGATAAGGATACACTCGTAAAGATTATATTTGGACAAATTGAACAACTTATAGAGTCCTGGTCAGTCCGATTGGGGTAGTCTCTGCTCCAGTAGGGTGGAGAGTCAATTGGGCCTGGCTGGCCTGCCTTATTCTCGCTCGCGCCGCTTTGCCCGGCCGAACCTTCTTCCTTGGGATTACTGCTGTTGGGGTGCACTCCTTCGGTCGACGGAGCAACTCATCCAAGGGCCGGATCTTGGCAATGACCTCTCGCTCCAGGTCCTGTTGGTGCACCTTGACTTCCAGCTCCCTCACTCTCAGGCGAAGGGCCCGCAACTCAATCTGGTCTTGTGCATTCTGAAGTTGTATTTGAGTGATCAACTTCATCCTCTTCTTCATCTCCGCTGGTGGGAACCAGGTGCACTCGAAGTTCCGACAGTGGGCCTTGACTCGTGTCAACTTGGTCCGGTATTCTTCTGCCTGTCGTTGTGCCCGTTCCCTATCTGCTCGCATCTCTTCCAGGAGCTTCTGCACTAAAACGAGATAACATCAATAATCTTTACACCAGCATCGAGGTTTGAGCGCTATTATCAGTGTAGATGTTAAACGAAGTAATCACCTCGTCACAACCCTCCGCCAAACGTACCCCAAAAACGAGTTCTATGTGGCCTCCCCAACCTGGTAGGGCTGTCAAGGCAACGCAGCAGGAAATTTGTGGTCAACTGGTGGTACTCCACGTCATGAATATCGCTAAAAATCAAACAATCTTCACACTTGAGTGGTCATCGGTCATCAAACGCAAACAAACATCGATTAATTATGAACTAACAAGACCTAACGTATAATATTCAACCCTGGATTAAAGATGTTTAACCCAGTGCATAACATCACATAATACACCCGACTCTAAGGTCAGCACAGAATGATTAGTTTTTATCCCGAGGTTTTCGTCTGGACCCCGCGCCAATGTTAGTCACGTAGCTTCCGCTAGCCTCCGATCCCGCACTCTCCTTGGTCGAGTGGGTGGACGTTCGCGTGCGTCCGCGTTTCCTCGGTCGTCCCGGTCCTCGTTGAGACCGTCTTGGGTATTCCAATCCACGTTGAAGAGCCGCAGTTCGTTTCGGATGACATTGGGCTCGAGCGTAGCCGTCGCAGTCTTCTAACTCACCAGCCAGAGTTGCTTTCTCGAGCCGGTGTAGTCGGTCTATCGCCTCCGTCACCTCGTCAAAGGCGTCGATCAAAGCTAATGACGCTCGATTGAGGTAAGGCTCCACCTTCGGGATTACGGGGACCACATTCTGGTAAGTCCAATCATGGATCTTGTACCAGATCCACCTGGACCTTAGGCGAGTGAGCTCTGCTTCCCGGTCCAGTCTGGTAACCTCACCTGCCTCCTCTGGAGTTAGGTTGCGCCTTACCGCGGATGCCAAGGGATTCGCGTGGCCGTCTTCTGATCCGAGTTTAGGCATATCTGCGAAATTAAAAGAATTATTAGTGAAATTTTCCTTTGTTCCTCTATATCCAGTTACCCCCAGACGTTTTATACACTATTTCATTCAGGTTCGAGTTGCTAAATAATTTCCGTGTTCGGTTCTTTAGTTTAATGTAGGTTGACTTGGGAGTTGTGAAAGTCGAGGCCTATAAGTAACGGATAGGAAAATACAGAATATTTGAATTGGGAATCCATTGTTTTATGTTTGATAAATAAATGGTTAGTGTAGTAAAAATAAATATTTAAAGTATTATAAATTAAACTTCCGATATAGTTGACGCAGAAAAAAATAAATATTTAAAATATTATAAATTAAGCTTCCGATATAGTTGTTTAAATCATTCAAAGATTTATTTGATTTATTTATATCAAATTACGTTACTTTAAATATTAATTCGCATTTAATTCGATGTGAACACCCATCTCTATAATTTAATCTTGTTATCTATTGGTAATTTTGTCAATCATCAAATCGTGCTACTAGGACCCATCCTGGAAACGGATATTTCAACTGGCCTGAATTTGTATTCAGCCCTTTGCGAGTCCTTGGCCAGGATGGTTGTAAGTGGCTTGCTCTACAACGGATACTTAACGGGTAAGATGAAGTTTGATTTTAACTTGTCTGATTTCAGGGATTGAGATCTTGTTGGTTAGCACATTTCGGCAAATTTAACCAGATAATTAATTTTCATCCTACTACTTCATGAACTAGTGTTGGGTAATTTCATTAATTCTTTTATCAAAATAACATATGATTCGCAATATGTAACAATTGTTGGGTAATTTTATTAGCACTTTTATCTATGTTAAAGTAATTCATAAATTTATGGTAAAGTATCATAAAACGTTGACTAATTATTATTTCTGGGTTATGGTTTTATATCTTAACTTAGGTAGCTAATCCTGTAGAAACAAAAGGAAGGATAAGGGTCCTCTGTCTTTCCTGTCGTGCATAGATTGACTGCTGGGGTAACTGGGGTTAGATTCGCGTGGGTGTGATAGGTTTCACACGAAAATCGGAGTTCCGAATGACATGGTCGTCAGTGATTGGCGCATTTAGAAGAGCGTATGCATCGCCCATTTGGGCAGCCAGAATGAGTTTGACGAGGCCCCCTTTTGGTTTGTAGGGTTGTTGCTATTAATAGCAGTGGTCCCATTGGCTGATTCTTATCATGAGGGAAAGAAAATCATTAAGGTTAATTTTGAATTTTCTATTTATAGTATCATTTCAATAAATCAATAAATTAGCTAAATGAGGTATGTAATCAATAGGTAGGCTAGGGTGGGGTTTTAGGTTAAGGGTCTCGCTAAGGGCCAATATAGAGAGAATTTAATTGATTTATTTGTAACATCTTTTGACTCTATTAATAATAAATAAGCTAAATCAGATTGGTAATTTGAGACAATATCCAAATAATGTTGAATGATAACAACACAATAAAAAGGGATTTGTAATCTCATAATAATAAATGAAAATAATACAGTAAATTGGGTTATAATTTTAGATATCTAAATATTATTAAATGATACTACTACAATAAAATGGATTTAGAATTTTTGGTATCTAAATAATATTAATGACAATAATACAATAAATGGATTTAGAATTTTATGGTATCTAAATAATATTAATTGATAATAATACAATAAAATGGATATATGACTTTACAATTTTAAATGATAATAGTACAATAAAATGGATTTAAAATTTTATAATATTAAATGATAATGGTACAATAAAATGGATTTAAAATTTTATAATATTAACTGATGATGGTACAATAAAATAGATTTAAAATTTTATAATATTAAATGATAATGGTACAATAAAATGGATTTAAAATTTTATAATATTAAATGATAATGGTACAATCTAATAAAAATTCTTTATTCGACGATCTGAATAATATTAAGTGATAATGATAAGATTTAATGTCTATCATCCCGATAATCCGGATATTAATATTCAATAGCTCATTGTAAACTATATGATTATAAAATTGAATTTTTCCTAGATTCGGTTTATTGAGTACTAATTTTCTGATCAATATAACTATAAATAATATCGACAAAGTCTATTAATAATAGTCAATATTAAGTATACTAAATAATCGAATGGTTTGTGCAATTAGCCGACTACCGGAGTGCCTTTGAAGTATATTAAGTCTGGGATATTTCCCGTTTAGATTTTCCTAATGTTGTGTCTCCTATAGCATGGTTGGGTGTTTATTTTATGCATGTAATTTACTGAAAAGTCGAATTAATTAAAATTTTCCTACTTTCCCGACTCAACTGAATACGGTACGGTAGGCCTTATTGTGTTATGTTTCCCGCTATTACTTTCCCGAAGTTTATTTCGTCCAGCATAGTCCCTATGACTATGCCAACTACCGGTATGGATTTACCGCCCTACTCCTGGTTAGAAACCATTTGTTCGTGGCGACCTCCGGTTAATAAAAAATTGTTTAAATTTTTATGCATGTGGGGTCGTAGACCCGAATTTGTGCATGTGAACTATTAGTTGGAAACAAGGCTGATCAGCATTGTGACTATAACCCGTCCACAATGCTGGTCACTCTTGTTTCGTAATAGTAGAATAAATGAAAAGGAAAAAAAATAATCCAATGAAAATCAATATAATAAAATAGAATAATAATATAACAATGATAAAATATGTACAAACAACAGTCCTTACTTTCGGTGTTGTCCAAATTTGTTGCGAAAATTTTTGGCATACAAAAAGATTAAATTGTGACCAAAACGCGTCGGTATATATACCTATTTTGTACACGTGTATGTATTGATGCATTAAAACAAACTCGAATTCTTTTTATTCTAGAATTTTCTATTTCGTGATTTTGATATTTTTAATGGAAATTTTAGTGCTATAATTTTTGTTTTTATTTTTAAATTTTTATTTTCTAATTATTTTTCGTTAATTTTACGTCCATGATGGATTTGGAACGGTTCCAGAACATTCTATTTTATTTTTAATACAATTTTCATTTTACCTGCTGTTTTATGAATTTCTTTTTAAGATTTTTTATTTTTAATACTAATTTATTTATTTTCTCTAAGCTTTTGTTGTTCTAGATGGCCGTTGTGATGGTCGTCGCCATTTTATAGGAATGTTCTGGGTTTTTCTGGAAATCTTTTTACTGTTTTATCGTCTTTTAAGTTATTCGAGTTTGCTTTTTGTAATTCTATGTTTATTTGGTTATTTTTGAGTTAGATTTTGCATAACTTCTTGCTTTTGTATAATTTTTATTTAATTTCTGTGTTTTAGGTTTTTGTTGTTTTTTCCTTTAATTACTATTGTTTATTTGGTGTAGTTTTTAATATTTAACTATACTTTTTGCTTTTTGCATGCTGTGTACCTACACATTTCGGTCACAATTAGAAATTTGGGTCTAGAAGTCAGTTCTAGCCCAACATAAAACACTCGGGGGCCCATGAAATTGCGACCCGCAATTTAAATCAGAAGATGAATAATATTATTTTCAGAATACTTGCACTATATTACAAGTGCCTACATGCAAATTGGGTCCACGAGCTACAGGGTCGTGACCTCAATACCCACATACATAAAAATGCTACTATTACACTAAATTTTACAGATGGGTTGAAAGATGAAGAAAAAGAACGACCGAGGTCGGTCCACATAAAAATAAAATTATCATGCTCAGGAATCAATGTTATCAGTCATAATCAGTCTCAGTCTTTGAAATCACAATTGTTTGATAATGTTTTATAATGTCACGAAATGTTTATACTGTCGTGATGTCACATTAATAGAATTCGGTTGTTCGGGATCTCGTCTCGATGACGGCTCTGGTTTCAATGTTTGGGGAGGATTTGAAATATCTTGGTTGGTTCGTTGTTTGGAGTAGCTGTTCTTCCATTGGGATACGAATACTCCTCGATTGTTCTTTTAGTTTGAGGGTTTTGTTTCTTGCTTTACTGGAATTGGGTTTGAGTGCAATCAGGCTCAGTACGGTAATGTTTATCATCAGGCTTGCCGCTAATAGGATCAATATTGTGAGGGGTTCAGATTCTCTTAGTTCTACTACTTTGGGTTTGTTTATCATTTCTCCCAATTGGGTTGTATCTGTAATTTCTGATTTTTCGGGTTTGTTGAATTTGTTTTCTTCCGAGGTGACAACTTTCTTTATTTCCTTTAGGGTTTTAATCACCTTCTCGGAGTTTATTGGGTTTTTGTTTATGGTAGTTAGGATTTCTCTTGTCATTTCTTTCAAGGTTTTTGTTACCTCATCTTTAATGCTGGGTTCCTCTTTGATGGCGGAAATTATTTTTCTTTTCATTTCTTCTAAAGATTTTACTACTATTTCGCAATTGCTTGAACGTCCATTGGCGGCTGTTGTTACCTGTTGTTTTATTTTCTCTAATATTATTACCATCATTCTCATTGCGGCTGGATCTGTTTGGGATTCTCTCTTTGATTTCTGACTTTGACATTGTTTGGCTAATGTTGCTATCTGGGTTCGGATAACTTTCATTTCTTGTTCTAATATTGTTTTTATTGTCTGAGCCTTTTGCATCTCCGTCGAACTTTCAGTTGGTTGTGGACATTGCGAACATTGTAACTTGATTTGTTCGCATTCCTCATTGGGTTTTTCGCAGATCGATTTAAAGCTACTACATGTGCTATCTTCTCTACGGTATGGGTATTCTTTCTGGCATCTGATCATTGATTCTTCAGCTTGCAGGATTCTTGGCATTGTCATTATAATTATCACCACGATTAGGCTTCTCATCTTTACATATACATATACGTTAATAATAATTACTTGGCTTTATTTACAATTTATTTACACGGTTATTTCGTCTCATTTATTGGGAGTCACCGACCTCATCCCTTAATTTTACGGGAGGTTCAGGTGCTCGTCTTTTGCTCAACTCGTTCATTCTTATTACTTCGAGTTGCGTTGCTATCAACTGTCTCTTTAATTCCGGTATTTCTTGTAATTGCTTCTCTTTACTTTTCCATTTTCTCTGCTTGATGGTTATTGCCGTCTGCAATGCTTGCATGCTTCGTCGTTTTTGATTTAAAATTCTCCGGTAATTTTCTTTCAACTTCCATTGTTTTTCTGTTTCCTCTCTTTGTTCCTTGATCTCTTCTTTGAGTTTTGCATTTCTCTTCTCGACTCATTTACTTTCTCGCATTCTCGTTTTTGCATAAGCGTATTGTGCTTCTAACTGTTCGATATAAACTTGATCGATATTTACAATCTTCTTCAACTTCCTTGTTTCTGATTTCCAATAATCTTCGATTACTGCCTGAGCTCTCAACTCTACTATCTCTTGTCTCAGGTTTTTATTTTCTGTCTCTTTTCGTTTCGATTCATTTATTTCCCTCAAAATTTCTTGCTTGACAGTGTTTATTAATCGTCTTGATTGAACAATTTGCTGTCTCAATCTCGTAATCTCTACATTTTGATTTGCAATTTTTGTTTTGAACAACTTCTTGCTGACTCTCCATTTATTACTATAACATTTCATCGGTTCTTCTTTGATTGGTATCGTATTCTGGTTTTGTTCAGGTTGGTCGTTTGACTTTCTTTCGTTACTCGTTGATTCTCTTTCTTTTAAATAATTCATATCTACAAAAATATACACATCATATTTCCTTCCGCCTTCTTTTTATTTTGAATTTTTTGTTTTTATAATTTTTATTTGGTTTTGGTTTTATGATTTTTTTTTTTTTTTTTTTTTTGAAATCATTCTTATTTACAGGCAACATCTCTCTTCGACTAAATCCATGTTGCGTTATTTTCGTTATTTTCTTCGAAGCCTTCATCTGTTGTGACTTCGGCATGCTGTGGCACTTGCAACGGGAACGGGTAGAGTGGCATTAATAATATTGGTGGTTGTCTCCTTAACCGATCTACTTCCTCTCGCAGTTCCGTTGAGATGTTTATTTCCTCATCCAACAAAAACGTTAATCTACTTTCATTTTCTATCATTTCGTCCAATTCCTCTTCCAATCATTGGGTTCTTTCCAGCGCTTTTAGCTTCTCGATTTCTGCTCTCAGATTCGCTTCGTTTTCTTCGAAGCATCGTTTTATTATTTCCGTTTCCTGTTTGGCCTGTTGAATTGCCTTATCGCACTCCTCTCTACATATCGCATTAAGCTCAATCTGATGCTTCCAATTCACATCCCTTTGGGTGTACATACCTTTATATCCGTTCATCTCTTGATTGGCTTCCTCCACTTCTGTTTGTAATTGTCGGATCTGTCGATCTTGATCTGTCACTTGTTGTTCCCATCTCTTTTCCTGGTATTCATACCTTCTTATCTCTCGAGTCTGTTTCTTTATGACTCTCCGTCTACCGTCGCTGATCCGCGTCTTGATTCTATGTTCTCTACTCAATCGGCTGATCTCATCTTTTTGGTTTTCTATCGTTTCCCACATTTTAACTTCGTCTCTTTCTATCAGTTTCATTGGCAACTGTCTTAACTCCTCTTTGGTCTCTTTCCAATTCTTTTTCCATTGTCGGGCTTGATGCTTGAGACACTTTTCGGTTTCCTCAAATTTCTGCTGTCGTTTTCTCCACTCTACTTCTTCTTCTTCTCGCTGTGTAGCCCTTGCTTCGTAAAATTCTTGGTCTGCTTTTCGTAATCTCAGTTGTTCTTTGCTACTGATTTTCCAACAAAGCACTTGAGTTTGGCTTCCTAGATATTTATACTTCCATTTCTGAGCTTGTATTTTTATTTGTGTGTTAATTCGCTCTAATATATTATCTTTAACGATTGGTTCTCTATGCGGTGTTCTCCTCCCTTGCCCTCTGACTTCGTTTAGGGTCCTTTTGCATCTTTCCCATTTTTCTTTCATCATTGCGCATTTGTTCTTTGCTTCTTCTAGTTCTGCCTTATAACCTCGTATTTGATGTTAGTGACTATCATTCTGCCTCGTTTGGAGGGTTTCGTATTTTCGTTTCCATTGTTGCGCTTGTAGTTTTATTCGTTCCGTTTTACGCTGTTCTTTCTCGTATTGCTCCTTTGCTTCTCTAATTTGTGCCTTCTGCATTATTATCTCTCCGCATAACCCAACTATCTCCATAATCCGTTGAGTTCGTAGATTCGAGAGCTCTTCCTCTAATTCTTGGTATGTTGAGGTATTTCTCACATCTTCGGTTAATTCCTCTACCTGTTTCATCCATTTCTCTTTTGTTGCTAGCGCTTCCGCCTTCTCCACTTCTAACTCTTGTTGCTTTTTCTCATACATGGTTTTGTACATTTCTATTTCTCTCTTTACTCTTTCTACTTCGTAAGCTTGTATGATGGATTTGTACTGTTCAAGTTGTTGCATCTCGGTTTCCATATAGGTTTGTGATTCTTTATTCATTGTCTAAATAATTACACTATTACTACTACTATTATTTCATACATTTATTATCTACACTTTATACACGGAATTTTAATTTTTGTTATTGATCGGCGTAGCGAAATCCTTTGATTCGCTGCGCAGTCCTCTGTCTACACATTGGACATTCCTTTACTTTTCTACTACACGTGGCACATGCGATCAAATGTCCGCATGGCATATGAATAACTTCTACACTCCTCTCCCAACACATAGTACATTTGATATCTCGTAAGATAGCTGCTTTGACCATTGATTCTTCTTTCATTTTTGTTTCAGGTTTTTCTCTATACTGAGTTATCGCTCTGATCATATCGTACGTTGTTGTTGGTATACGCACGTTTTTCTGTAGTTTCTCTCTAATCATTTTCTTTACCCTTGTCGTGCCTATTCCGGCTGCTTTCAATGCTCTGCGCATGTTGGGCTTGTCTACGACTTCGTCAACCTCTTCTTCTGTTATCAGTACTTCCGGATATTCGGTTTCTTGTTCGCTGTGATATAGGCACCATACTTGATGTCTAATTTCTGATATGCCTTCTTCCGGTAATCTCTGTTGGCTTTCGCATCTTTCACACTTGAGTATTTGCTTTTCTGTTAGATAGAATCCTCTTATTGCTAGTTCAGGTCCTCTCGCATCATCTCCGAACGTTTTCATTCTGTTATCCGCTATTTGCGTGAGAAATTCACCTTCACAAGTTGGGACGTATTCATCAACGATTCTGGTTATCGCGATGCTCATTTTCCCTCCTTTTTCGTCTTCAGTTTTCAATTTCTCCAAGGCTTCGTATTTGATTTCCGGTTTGTTGTGTACATCAAATCCCATTACGAATGGACAATTCGGAAATCGTTTGCGATGTTCTTCCTTTGGGTGTTCTCCTTTTTTCCATTCTGCTAATTTCCCTTTACAGAAACGACACGTTACTTGATCGGGTATCTCTGGTTTTCCGGAGAAGAAAAATCCGTTGAGTGCCAGTGCTCGGCTCTGTTCTTTTGTGAAAATGGTCTGGTGTTTAAATGACAGGTATCTCTGGTTCTCACATCTGAATTGCTCATCACTCCCCTGCCTCAAATCTCCAGGCACTAAGCTGTAACCATTCCCCACAATTCTTCGATAATACGTGAAACCACTTGGTTTTGTTCCGCTGACTTCCGAACTGCCTACTTTCTCTCTGGATGACGTATCGTCCTGTCCTTCTCTCATTGTGATCGTTTTCTTTTGGATATTCGGTCTCTCTTGATTAATCATCTATAATAAATTTCATCATCTCTTTTTGCATTTTTTTCTTTTTCTAATTTTTATGATTTTGGTGAATTACTTTACTTTATACAATAACTCTATAATTACTTTACATCGTTTTTACACAATATTTACAATTTCTCTCTATCCGCCTATCGTATTTCTATTGTTGGTCCTTCCTCATCTAGTTCGATTAGGAAGAATATAGTGTCCTTTTCTATGTAGGAACCGTCATTAAACTGGTATAGCTGCATAAACTCTGCTGCTCCTACCGCAGTATTAACCTCTGTAATTGGCTTATTCCGTGCTGGACTTGATGCGTGAAGGTATATTATGTGCGTCCGTTCTCTTCCTAAGAGAGATATTCTTACTTTGTGTCGGAATGGACCAGACTATTAGATCATCGAAATCTCCTTTACAGATCTGCATATATAAGGACATGCACCGATCTTTAAACTTTCCCTCGCCATTTGGAAACCACATCAATTTAATCTTGTATCCATGTTTCTTGGCGTAGAATGGTTTGCTCACTATCGTTGTCTGGATTCCTTGCTTTGCTCGCTCCATTATTTCTGTTATTCCTTGGATTTTCCACATATGTGGTAATATTGGTAGTTCCTCTGTTGTCAGTTCCTGTGCCGTCCATTTGCATCGGTTTATTGCTTTATCCGGTATCGTGCCAGTGGGAACCAACTTAAATGCTTCTCCACATCCTGGACAAGTTTCTCGCTTTAGCTTGGCTAATCTTATATCACATCCTCGGCACAATCTACAACCGCATCGAGTTTGGCTTGCTCCAATTAATAGTTTTCTACAGGCTGTATCGGCACATAATAGTCTCTCTTCGAACTCGTCCGGCTTGGCTTGATATTTTCTCATCAACTCATAATTAATCTTTTGTTCCTCTGCTTCTCTCCGGTTTTCTTCTGCTTTGTTTTGCATTCTACAATGATAACTTTTTTAAGCTTGGGATTCTACTTGGTTATAACTCTATTTATTTACAAGATTATTTACATTTTACTCCTCTTTCTCCTATACATCTACCGTCGAGTCCGGTTCCCCAGTTCCTGGTAACCCAGTCATCCACTCGACTAAACTGGCAATGTCATCATGTTGTCGATTTTCGTGTAACCTTCTAATTTCTTCCGCTTGCCATCTGATTTGGCTTATTAACTGATTGTTATTGTATTCTAGTTGCGCGATTATTTGGTGTTGTTCCTCTATTTTTGTAATGTATATCGCATTTCTATTAATACTCTCTATCAACGCCGTTTGATTTCGTACCCAATGCTCTTGAGTCTGATTTGTCAATTGGGTCATTAATTCACACTGTGCCCTCCACATGGATCCTGTTGGCTGACTCGGCTGGTTTAGCACGTTCATTTCTATCATGTCCACTGGATGCACATTCATTAGTGGCTGCTCTCTTACTTCAACAACATGTGGTATCCCATTTGGGTGTTCTTGTTCTTCATTTCTCTGGTTCATTCCTATTTACAATACATGGTCATCATACTTGTTTTTAGATATTTTCTACATATTGTTTTAATTTACTACTTTTATTTTGTACATACTACTACTATTATTACTACTTTTATCGTTTCATTTTTACATTATTTACAACAACTCCTCATCTTGTTATACCAGTGTCGCCATGGGGCCGGAATGCAACGTGCGCATTCCCCCATATCTTTCGTCCGTTAGTCGGTATATATCGACTTCGTGTGCCCATTCGTTAGGTGTGGGTATTCTTGGTAGTTCCGACATCCACAATCCACTGGATCCGGGGTCCTCTACCACCTCGTATTCTTCTAGATTCAGATTCTCGGTTGGAATACCGTATTCAAATTTTTCTACTTTGGGCCATTTTCTCCGGTTTCTCGGTTTTTGTTTACATCTTTTGGTGGTTCTTATCCATTGAACCATTACTAACGCTATTATCGTACTTACTATCGCGCTAGTTATCCATATCATCTTTGTGATTATCGTTGTTCCATTGTTTGTTTTTTCTGCCGTTAATATTGTACTACCTGTGGTATTCGTTTCTGGTGCCTTGATTTTCTTGAATGCTTGATGTAATCGTTCCTTCTCTTTCTCTGTTAGGTGACTGTGATTTTCTCGTTTCTCTCTCCCTTTTTGGTCTCGGGGTATCCATGGTATGTTTATTAATTGGGCTTTTTGTCGAGTTATTGGTTGACATACGCTGGTTCCTCTTCCTTTCTTAAGGATACATACTTGGTATCGTTCTTTCCGTTTTCCTGTCTCCATTTTAACGTCTGCACCTTTGTCTATCGGTGTTGTTGTACAGTCGATTATTCCCGTCTTATCCATTACACATATCCTTATGATTGGTTCTCCTTCTTGGTTTTTGACTGTAATTACCTCTTCACCTTTCTTGTTGAGGTTAATAGTTATCTGCACTTCCCGTCTTTCGTCTTTAATTACTTCGTTAATCCATGTTGTTGTTGTTATTAATTCGGTTTGATTTTGCTCTGTTGTTGTTTTTATACCAACTGATTTGTTTGGCTTCTTGGTTGTTATCCCCATCAATGGACCTTGTTTCATTGCCATACTCTTTGGTTTGTCTTTTCCTGGTGCAGTTCTTGTTCCTTTACATACTACTATTCCTTGTGTTCCTGCGCATACCACCGTAGGGGTATTTGGTTTGACCTCTCCCCAGAAGAATTTGTGATCTTGTGTCATATCAGTTATTATGCATATGTCTCTGTCTTCTCTGATGCATACATGTGTAATTGATCGACTCCCTTTATCTTCTATTTCGATACCTTCTTCCAAAATGTTGAGTTGAAAATGTACTCCGGTTTCATTGGCTCTTTCTAGTTCCATTTCCTCTGTTGTTATGTCCCTACAGATGTCATAATCTCCACATAACCTGGGATCTCTTTTTTGGCTGCTAAAAATCTTTCCTTTTGTTATCGATCTGAAATCACAACTTACTCCTGTTCCTTCCATTAGTTGAACACATATTCCGACGGCGTTTCCGTCGTAATCGCTGACTTTTATCATAAATACTTCGCCTTCTTGGAAAGCTTCTCTTACGATTCTCATATTTTTTGTTTCCGTTAAACAGATAGATGTTAGTATTATAAATATTCTTTGTAGTAGGATTGGCTGGATTTGATTTCGACACACTATGCTATGTAGTGGGGACTTTCGTTTTTTTGT
>CAUHTR010005453.1:0-28047 GCA_959609185.1 Schmidtea polychroa | reverse complement strand
ATATATGGCAAGGGTGGGCACGAATGAGGTCCTCGAGAGCCACACAGCTCATCAAAGAGCCGCACTTGTCTACACCTGGTTTATAGTTTATCAAAACTAACATGATAAAGTCTATTTTTAAGTGACTTTGTAATTCTTTCTTTTATAATTTGATAATCAATATTTTATTTTAAACTTTTGAAGTTAAAATGATTTGAAAATTGTTTTGTGTTTAAAGATGTGCAAAAACTCTTGTAAATATAACATTTCCCTTAAAACCAGAGGTAAATATTTCTTATATTTTAAATCTCATAATTTTTAACATTTATGAAAATACAATTGCAACAAAAAATTTTTTTTTTAAAAATTCAGTTGAAAAAATTTCAAAATAAAAAAATCGAATTCAATTTTCAAAAATTCAATTATCAATGAGCCGCAGTTTACTCAACGAAGAGCCGCATTTGCCCACCGTTGATATATGCAATCAAAATTCATAAAAATAAATATAAACATACTACTTACTTTTAAAATTCCACGTTTATGAAATAACAAAGGAACTATTGACAGAACGACACAAACACAAAGGGCTAAATTCACAATATCAACTAAATAAATTTAATAAAACACACCAAAATTGTTCTCACGCTTATACAGAAAAATTGTGTTAGTCAGCGAATGTGTGGGGAAGTCCCGTATTGTGATTACGCTGACTAATAAAGTTTCGTTTAACGAGTGTAAATAAATATCATTAACAAAATCTTCAAATCGATTTACTATTAAAACAAGATTTATCTTTGAATTTTGCGCCCCTAAATTCTTGCACCTGGAGCAGACTGCTCCAACTGATCCCCGGTAGCTACGTCCCTGATAATAAAATAATAAAAATATTACATCAATGATTTAGTTTTCTCTGAAACTGCATAAATATTTTAAATTTATACATCGTCGTCAGTTAAATCGAAATAATATTGTAAAAGGTTCTTTAATTCCATAAATAATATTTTATTAAAAAAACAAGTAATAATTAAACTAATATATTTAAAAAATCTATGTTACTATATAAATAATAATAACAAATATTAGTCCAGTAATAATCAAAATTAAAAATAATATTACCATAAATAAAAACATTTAGTACAAATTTCTTATAAAACCAAAGGTATTTATATAAAATGTCAAAAAACATATAAAAATTAGTAAATTTAATCAGATTTTAATTAACTTGAAATTGTTTAAATATTTAAAATATTGGAATATTTAAATGATTATTGTGATCTAATAATTGCTAATTCTGTTTAAACGTAAATTAGTAATTTATTTAGTTAGCATTAATATTTATGTAAATTTTTAGATGTTATGAAGAATTTGATTGTTTTAATTCAGTTACTGTTTTTAGACATTCAATTATGATGCTATTCTAATTTGCTCACCTGAAAGATAAATTTCAAGTTTGTTTAATTTATTTTTAAAGATAAATTCTTTAATTATTAAAATATAATTAAATGGAAGCTAGATGGTCTAATTTTGATTAAAAGATTGATATTAGATAAAGAAATTTTGTCCATTAATCTTATTTAAATAAATTAAAATAAATAATAATAATGATTAATATATATGTGTGTGTGTGTAAATTTTTTACATGGAAAGTGTATTTTGTATTTTTGTTATTATTTTTCTATTTCACAGAGGTGATAATAATAGCTAGCAATTTTTAAATAACATCAATTATCTATAGTAAACTGAATACTATTGAGAATTATCGAAGAAATCAATTAAAAAATCGTTAAAACAAATAGAATAGTAAAAGTCTAAATAAGTCAACGCTTTCCAAAATGCTCTATTTGCGAGTTTATTGTTTGTAATATTACGGAAAAGAGATCCGAAAGGAAAATTACGAATATCATTTTTGGAAAACAAATTATAGGAATTATAGGTTTACAATTTAAAGGTTGTGAAGGATAATTATTGAGATACAATTTTAAAATAACATTTTTTGGGAGTAATTTTTTGGTTTGGTATAAAGCAAACTTTTATTCTTATTGTTGGTTATAAAAAATAGACATTTTTAATTTTTCTAATGATATATAAAAACGATATATAAAACTTTCATCAATTAACTCTAGCACACAGAATCACTCCAGCTGTCCCAAGACAGTTTTTATTGTGTTGGAGTGCCACCAGGTCGGCATCCACTCTAATAATTGTCTAGAGGATGGCGATCTCTTACTTAAGATCTTTCACGCAGACTTTCCGAACCTAAGCAGTACTCCAAATGATCGTTCTCACGTCATTGTACTCATGATTCGCGCCATGTTAATACTACACCATGACAGCAAGACATCACGAAACAGGTGAGCCCCTACCTTAGGACTACTCCTTCGTGGTGCCTCGACTTACTACGACTGACGGCCGGTGGAAGGACTTACGTCTCACTCCTCTCATACACACTTGACCTAGATGTCATGGTTCCCTCACATTCTCAACATGCACCTCAGCTTATTAGAAAACAACAAAAGAAAAATCCGCATACGTCAATGCCCTTACTAAAATCTACCATATTAGTTCAGAAAACCAACAACGAATTTATAACACGGAAAATTTTTATTATTACGAAGAAAACTGGCCCTAATAATAACACTAATACACCAAGAACAATGATATCACTGTGCGATAGTTCGTTCACATCAACTGGATGAATAGTATCAGAGGTTCGTGAAGGGAAAACCTCATAGCTGGTCGACCACCGTCTCCGCGAAAACGCTTCTAAGTCAAAGTACTCGGTTGCGTTTTCTTCTCAAGTCACACCAGAGCAGTGGTTCTCACGTAAAATTTGCCTGTGGCTGCATTACAGACATTAATGGTCCTATGGAAATGCCTAGTAGCCGCACCAAATATGGATTATCTAACTTGAGTAGTGACAAGTGAGGAGTGTAAACCAAGCCAAACATCCCAGGATATAAAATATTACGTAATATTAGTATGTGCACCCTATGGGATGGGATGGCGTTACATAATTCTATACAATTGTGTAATCACATACAAGGTGACGTCATGACTCCACATCCTAAAGTGGACCCCCAGGCCAGGATTTTCGGCGGCCCCACTTGATGCTCTTCAGGAATTAGGATAAAATAGGGCGGATTAAATGATGGCAAGAAAGTAACATTAAAAATTTATTAAAAATAAACTACGGATTTTAGACTGGTAGGCTATGGTAAAAACTTACAATAATATCAAAAATTATCTCAAAGTAGATGTCATATCTATCATCACCACCACCTTCACTTTGATCTGTATCGGGATCTATGTTCTTTTCTTTGAAAAATTTTGTTATGAACCGACGACCTTGTGATGCTTTTGATTCTTTCTCAGTTTTTAGTTTCCTCTTCTGAGCGCCAGATTTGTGTTTTTAAATTAAATCAGACATTTATTTTAATTTTTGATAAAAAGTAGTCAAATTATAAAAACAAACAAACATTAAAAATTACTAGCTGGTAGCATTGGAATTGGCTTCTCTATAAATAAAAAAACATGTTTGTACAAATAAAATAGAAGTATAACTTCTTTACCTGCATCATCATGTTGATGCATGTTCTGACGAAGTTCAACGATACCTCCAGGCCAGAACTAGCTTGCTGTCGCATGCAGCGTTTTTAATTGTATTTGGAAATTTGAGCTTTAAATCAAAATACGATTGAATTTTTTTTTAAATGTATCAATACAGACAAGTGTTTTCCATCGGCAATACGGTATATATTAATGTCCGAATGGATATAAATCACCAACGCGATGATAAGAGGATTAGCGGGATAATATAACGTGTCTATAGCAAAATGCAGTAATTAATTTTAGTTGATATGTACAAAACAAAAGTCAATATTTAATAAGTTTCTTTCTGTCTTATGTTCATCTCATTTATCTAACCTGATCTGCCACGACGGGCCCCATTAATCCCGGGCCCTAGGGCTAGAGCCTCGTCAGCCTCCCCACGTGGGGCCATGGTTAATGTAATATAATATATATGATGATTATGAAATAATTGATTTTTTAAAATTTTATGCAATATTTGACCCCTCTTATGTAATAATTGACCTTTGACCTCTTGCATACTAATTATACTTCATTAGAGTAGTGAGGAGTATAAACCAAGCCAAATATCCCAGGATATACANAATAATAATAATAATAATAATAATAAAACCTTTTAATAATGCTGGGGTGCTACTCGGTTGACTCCAATGATTTTCAATTTCCGTCTAGAGGATGATGGTCTGTCATACTACCGCACTTCACTTTCTGGTCAGCTCCAAGTAGTACTTCACACGATCTGTGTTCCAACATAATGCTCATGAATTGCTTCATGTTGGTACTGAACTATGTCGGCGAGACGCCAGCAAACAGGTGAGCCCCTGTCTTAGGACTACTCTTTCCTGAAGCCTCGACTTTCCTTTCTCCGACTGCCGGTAGAAGGCCTTACGTCTTACTACTCCACCTCCACACGATACTTCACCGTTCTCTGAGCTCGTTACCAGTCATATCTTATTCGAAGATCTCAGTCAACAAAACAATTCCTTTATGGTGGTGGAAAAGAAAATAACAGCATACAAAACAAAACCCAATGAATTAAACAAAAAAATTTATTAAATTGTCAATATGTACTAAAACGTAGATATTGCGAACAAACAGTTAATCACATCCTATCAATCGCGAGAGTCCGGACTAGAAAAAATTCAGCCTGCTCCAGAGTATCTTTTCACTTTTCCCATTCTGTTTCCGCCAACAAGGCCTCCAAATCGAATAACTCGGGCGCATTCTCTTCCCACGTGATGCCAGTCGCTGAGATAATTCGCCCCGGACCTCCGGAGTTCACATTGGTCGCGGGAGCAACACTACGCGACACGCTTCTTCTCTTTTTCGACGACTTTTTCCTTTTGTTTTCGTTTCCGTTCGGCTCGGGATAACTGTCGCCGTTTGGGCTTTGATGACGGGTTGGTAGGGGGGTGTGTTGGATGCTGCAACGATCTTCGGATTCACTCTGCTAGTTCCCGTAAAGATAACGTCGTTGGGCTTAGGCGAGAGTTCTGCCTCTACGCACCCTTGGCACGATTTCTCTGATGTTCGCGGTCTATCCGGAGTCTGATCGTGATGTGTGGGGAATACATTATCCTCCTCGTTGATCGGAATACTTACGATCTTTCGGGTTGTTGCGACTTGCAAATATACCTTATGAAGGGCCTCCGACTGCTCCTTGATGAGGCTACGCTGTGACCTGTTCTCGGCGATTAAGCTGTCGCCGCAGTGCTCGCTTCTATATAACTTCTTTCCAACTTCTTTCATCTGCACTGGACTAAAACACGTGCCTTCGCATTCATCGATCTTCCGCTTAAGCAGTCCGATTTGTGCTTGTAATCCCTTGATGGCCGCATTCTTATCGGCGCACGAATAGCAAGGCTTGAGTGAATTCTTGGTGACTGAGTCCATGGTCGTTAGCTGTACAAAAAAATATAAAGAGTGGCCATGAGATCCAACTCATTCGTATGCCGACCGCGCATTTAATAAATCATCTAACTGCATTAGAGCTCGTTCAATACTTTTAATCGTTAGCATTTAAGCAACCGAAATGTCATCGATGCCACAACAAGAGAAGTTTCCCTTCCGGACGATCAAAAACTACATTACCATTGTACTAGCGCTATATCGAACTTTAGGTAAAAGGTTTTCCCCCAAAATGGCTAATTACCGTATCCCCTACGTACCTGGATCCTTTATAGTAAATGTGCAGCTTCCCCACTTACGACTATTGCATTTGTACTTAATCCCGCTTATACTGGGGTTGGATTTTAATAGAATCGTTATGAATTAACATTAACAAAACAAGATATAATATATAAAGTGATTTACTTTTAATAAATGAATTATTCATGTGAGTCTTTGAATAAAACTAATTAACAAAAATTGCCCGTTTGATAACTCATAAACTGTGATTTAGCAAATGCGGACTTAATGAGTAGTGTAACATTCGCCGCGTACATAGAAGTGAAGATACGACGTGGTCAGACTATAGATAACAGGTATAGTATTCTCATGTATCAACGGGTGATCGGTAATAGTCCCCCTGGTTGGAGCTCGCGATAACGACTGGATCACGCTTACATTTATCTTCAATAATTTTTTAAAACGGATGTTCACTCTAATCAATTTGCACCGTTCAGGCTATCATTATATGAAACGGCAGTTACTGTCCCATCGGCGTCGACTTATCCATATGTAGTCTATCATTGAAATCGCTATGTTTACGGGCCCATCTGGCTTGATCGACTTCCATTCATTATTTGTATTTCGCATACTATCGGTGTGTAAATATGACATCGAGGCGATTAGCTAACCCAAAATCGTGGAAATTTGGTGTCTATTAATTATGCGATCTGTTAACATTTATTTGTAAATTATGTAATGCACTTTTACGTTGTTTTCTCGTGCACGTATCGTACCTAAGTGGAAGTATTCTCGGAAGATATTTTCAAACCTCATGAAGGACTCACTCTGGATGGGCGATGCCCACCAAATTTTATAATGTCCTAACTACTCTGACCGGCGAAGGAAAATCGGTTCATTCCCGAAAGTGATTTAAAACTGTTATCTTTGTTGGTAAATAAAAAGTATATAGACGAATTTTTGTGTTTTTATTTTTTCGCGAGTGTTGGTATTTTGATGACATGATCTAAACCATTAATTCAACTAATGTAAACAACACCATGAGAAAAGTGTGCTAAGTGAGACAGAATTTTTTAAGTTTTGATGAACTGAAAATGTGAAGTCGGCCGAGATTTAGCAGAGTGGTATGGATTTAAGCACTGAAAATATACTCAATTCGTAAGATGATTATAATTGGTGAGATGGTTCTTGGTCAAATGTGGTTCGGGCGAAAATTTACACTTTAGCCTACTGAGAAATTCTAAATTATACTTCACCCTGGCTGAATTTTATGACGAAAGATAGGTTAAAGTGACGAATTATGCACGAGAGTTCGGGTCGAAAATCAACTAAAATTAATCCGCTAAGAGATTTCGGATCATGAATTGGGTTTGGATCTCTCAATCACTGCTTAGATCTACGTCTGGCACTTCCCGCCTCCTACATTTCGATACTGCTGTCTCTTTCCCCTATTTCCACATCGACTTTATTCCCACAATAGTGTCTCCCATCAAATTTGCGCACCTTCAGCGAGGGACCCGTGAGGAATCCCCCACATTTCGGCCCGAATCAGCTGCGTGACTGAAATGCCCCCTACCCACTGGTTGAGCACCCGAAGGCCTCTCACATCATGGTAAGTGACATTTCAGCTCCACGTTACTCAATAGTTGCATAATAAAAATTCAAACTATAAAAATTTTCCTTAGAATAATAATCATTACAATCCTGGAGAATAAATCGTTTTATCACAAACAGTTACTGAAAATTCATAATTACATTAAATAATTAAATTTCTATCGAGTGAAAAAGAAAATCAGTTAACGTTTTAAAATTTTTAATTTATATTACAGACATTTATAATACCAATATGTTTATTAAAACCTTCTATACATAAATTCTAAACAAACAGAAAAGTAAATTTACCAAATCTATAAATCGAATTTCGGTAGAGTAAAAAGCTCTGATTTCCAAAGTCCGGTTTGAATGATAAATCAAAATAAATAGACGAGTGATTTGCGGGCTGATTCTGATTGCGGTTTCCTAAAAGTAATCTAAAGCTGTCCTGATTTTGAATAGTCATATGGGTGAACACTGAAATTTTTGTTTCAGTGTCCGCCTTATATACTTATATGTTGAATGTGTGCGGGCCAATCAGAATTAAGGCGCCGTTTGGTTATTTATTTTAATTTAATTTCTATGTTTTCTTGTTAATTTTCTTATTTTTTCTTTATTTTTCCTATATTTTTTATTTATTTCTTAAATTTCTTATTAACTATTTGATTTTTGTGTTATTTTCCTTATTTCTCTCGTTTTTCCTATCTTTGTTTTTTATTTTTTGTTTTAATTTTCATTGTCTAATTCATTATTTCATCTTTATTATGTTCCTATTTTATTTTTAATTTTTAATCTATTTTCCTGATTTGTTTATTATGTTTGTACTATTTCTTAATGTTACTTTCTTATTTTGCTCGCTTTTTATTTCAATTCAGCCCAACAATAACTAAATTGTTCACAACAATAAAAACTTTGACTATTTCACAATAAAATAGTCTAAAGCAGTGCTTCTCAAACTTTCTGATGTGGCGTACCGGCAGATGTTTTTTTTATTCGACAGGGACCGACTAGCCAATCTAGCTATCGCAAGAGGGAAATGGGAAAAAAGCGACGACTAATCATGATGACATGAAGTCTTATTCAATTTAAGATCACTAATCATTGTCATGTTTGATGTGTGACATAGAGTAAAATATCAGTCAAATCTTTTAATAAAGTGCATACAATAATAGCTGTTTCCAATTAAATTACTACCATGCTGTATTCTTATTAGATAAATAAACAAAAAATATCAGTCACATCACCCACCTGTTTCTCATGGCATGTAATTTTACATTTGTTTATTTTCCTTTGAAAATCTCTTGGCGTACCGGCACCGGTACGCGTACCACACTTTGAGTAGCACTGGTCTAAAGGATACTTTACAATAAAATAATGTAAAATGTAAATGATACAAGTAAGAAATAAAACAATAATTATATTAAATAAATTTTATTTTAATTCAAAATTCATTCAAGTACATATTGATGTTCCCTTTCATATGGAAAGTGTGGGTGACCATAATCATCATTTGGGAAATGTGGATGAACATATTGATCATTATCTTCGTCCGGATCATTAATTTCAGCATTGTTACTATTACCCATAACCGTGTTAACTATTTTATAATGACCATATGCTAAACTTTCATTTTTATTTACCCTATGCCTATTATCATCATTATTAGATATGGCTAATTTTATTATATTTTTTTATTGTAATAATTGATACTAATATATTATAATTCTTTATTTGTTTCTTATATTATGGTTTACATTATAATTTAATTAAAAATATTGCATTTAAATATTTTTATTGATAAATTTAAATTGATTAAATGAAATAATTAAATTTAAATAAAATCATAAATTATTATTATCTAATAAATTATTTTCATAAATTCAAAATTGTTTTAATTTTTACTTTGAGTAAATTAAATTAAATTCAAATTTATTAAAATAAATTAAAATTAAATATAATATTTAAATTAATATTAATTTAATTATAATGAAAATATTACAGTAAAAGACCTTTAAATACTGAAATATATATATAAATACTTGCATTTTATTGTGTTTGCATTAATTTTCTTGGAATTATTTCGAACCATTTTATCATTGTTTCTGTTTAAGTTTTTGTTGTAATTCTTGGTATTGATATTGTTCATGTTATTAAAGTTGTTGTAATTTTTGTTGTTGTTTGTAATAAACTGTTATACTATATTTTTTTTTATTGTCTAATAAGGATTGTATTTTAATAGTCGCGTGTAGAAAAATCTTTAAAAAAAAATTAAAAAACTATATAGCGAACCCTTTTTTGAAAACTCATACAATACTTTAATAAATCGGAACAAAGTAAACAGACGTGAGCTACTTGAATCCTGTTTGAAAGATATCCAATTGGTTAATGACAAACCGTCTGAATTTCTGCGAAATTTAAAGGCAAAACTCGAATACTTGCAACCAAAAATAACAAGCACCGGTTCAAAAGAGTTCATCAAAGACCTTTTCATGCGCGCAATGCCACCTGAAATACGCCGGATTCTAGCTGTCAGCAACTGTACAGACCTCGATACTCTGGCAAACATAGCAGACAAAATCAACGATGAAATATACCCGAAAATATGTAGAACTTGCCAAAACAAAAATTTTTTAATAACAACGAAAACATACCTGTACACAATAGCTCTAAAACTACAGAAATGAACAAAGTTCTCTCAACTCTGGTAACAAAATTCGACGAAATAATTATTGAAAACAAAAATCTAAGAAAAGAGATAACCGAATTACAAAGAGAATCCAAGAGAACGCAATATTATGAAAACAGACAAAATTATCCCAGACAAAATACAAGATCTGGCAGCCGCAGCAGCTTCGACAGAAACAAAACTTGGAACAACCCTAATAAATGCACAAACCAAAACTATTGTTACTACCACAATAAATTTGAGAATAAAGCATACAAATGCAACAAACCCTGCACCTTCGACAAAGAAGAGTCGGGAAACATATAAAGTCACCAATGATAGCACCGACAATTGGTGACAGCCAAAGTTTCACGGTGCATAGCAATGACCTTAATTTTCTTGTTGATTCAGGTTCAATAATTTCATTGTTACCGAATTACCTATATAAAAACACAAAAACTGAAACCGCGAATTTGTGCGCAGCAAACGGCAGCCCAATTAAAACGTTCGGAAAGCAAAACATTAACATCACCATCAACAACACACAATACAATTGGCAATTCACTATCGTCGAAGTCAAACAAGCCATTTTAGGAGCAGAACTAAAAATTAACAAAAAAATGTGAATTTTTGAAAACAGAAATAAAATTTTTGGGACACCTGTTAAACGAAAACGGAACAAAATCAAAGCAATCAAAAATTACCCTTTTCCCAAAACAACAAAAGAGCTAAGACGTTTCTTTGGCATGACCAATTTCTATTACAAATACATACCATAATGTAGTGAAATGCTAGCCCCTCTCAACGAACTGAACAAAATAAAGAGAAACATCAAAATAAATTGGAACGAAAAACTAATTACAGCTTTCGAACAGGCAAAAGAAAACCTGAAAAATTCAAGCATCTTAAACTATCCCAACCAAGAATCACCATACATAGTCAACACAGATTGTTCGGGTTTAGCAATGGGCGGAAAGATATTCCAAGAAGAAAATAACGAAAAAAGACCAATAGCTTTCTTTTCAAAGAAACTCAAAACTCACCAAATGAGATACTCCACTTTTGACAGGGAGCCATTAGCGCTACATGATACAATCAGACATTTCCAATACCTATTGGAAGGAAAAGATTTCGAAGTGTATACCGATCATAAACCCTTAATAAACGCAATGAAAATGAAAAATCCTTCACCGAGACAAATAAGACAATTAAACTACATCTCACAATTTAATTGCAAAATAAATTACATAGCAGGTTCAGCTAACATAAGTGCAGACGCATTATCAAGAATAGAAACTGACATCAATGCACTTAATATACCACCCATTTAGAGCCAGAAAATTTAAAAACTAAACAAAAAAGAAACAACAATCGAAACTCCAAGGTTGAATTCACTCCATTTGGAAGAAATAGACGGCATATGGTACGACACTTCAAACGACAATAACAAAAGGATTATAGTACCAGCAGAACTGCGCGATCAATACCTCCAGAAATATCACAACATCTACCATCCGGGAAACAAAGCCACATACGAACTTCTACATACCAAAGTTGTTTGGCCTTATATGAGAAGGGACGTAAAAACGTTCGTAAAAAATTGCCCACAGTGTCAAAAGAATAAAATAACAACAAAACAATTCAAAACAACAATAATAACATAGTCGGTCCTCTACCTCCAAATGATAAACACAAGTACTTATTAACTATAATAGACCGAAAAACAAATTGGTTCGAAGTCATTCCCATAAAGGAAATATCAGCAGCAAAAATATGCAGTAAATTAGAATTAAATTGGTTCGCCCGGTATGGCTGCCCGAAGACAATAATCAGCGATCAGGGTAGGCAGTTTGAATCCGACATTTTCAAAGGACTTTGCAACAAATATAACATCAACAAAATCAGAACAACAGCATACAATCCACAATCAAATGGAAAAGTGGAGAGATTACACCGATCAATAAAACAAGCAATCAGAACAAAAACGAATAATAACAACAACTGGTTAGAAAAATTACTAGAAATACTAATAGGATTACGAAACAATTCTTCAAGCTTAAACAATAAAAGCCCTAGCCAATCAATTTTTGGACACAATACAAACTTAAAGGACGAAAACGAAAAGAAAATAAAAACAACCGATAAAGAATCACAAATACCCATACTAAAAAGTATTCTAAAAAACCAAAATAATCAAAAAACCCAAAACCAAACAGAACTAATAATAGACATGGTTCTAGTAAAGAAACCCTTCTCTAGCGGATTTGAAACAAAGTACGAAGGCCCATACAAATTGTTAAATATGTATAAAAATGTCGGCACAATTTTAAAAGACAACAAGCAAATCAAAATAAACATACGCAGATTAAAACCATATCACGAAAACAAAGCACCCACATTTACCGATCACCACAACCAAAACCCTCAAAACAACCACC
Source organism: Schmidtea polychroa (assembly GCA_959609185.1). Lineage (NCBI taxonomy): Eukaryota > Metazoa > Platyhelminthes > Tricladida > Dugesiidae > Schmidtea > Schmidtea polychroa. The sequence goes on along the minus strand of CAUHTR010005453.1, from coordinate 15,657 downwards.
CAAAATACAAAACACTAGAACGAACAAAAACACAGACAAACCAGAAACACATCAGGTTCAGCGAAAAAAAGATTTTAGACAACAGTCACATCTAATTACAAAAAGCGTTATAGTGATTGCCTCAAATAAACAACACATGCACCCACAATGGTATAGTTGTACAATTTTTATAATGTATTAGTTGTAAAACACAAAACAAAAACACAACTAAATCATCACAAATCACAACAACATATCCTTTTCATTTATAAATATGTAAATTCGTTTAAATGTTAACCTCCGGTTTTAAAGGGGGAAGTTATGTAATAAACTGTTATACTATATTTTTTTATTGTCTAATAGTTTAATAGTGTTGCGTGTAGAAATATTTTTAAAAAACTATATAGCGATAATTACTATAGTAAATTATCGCTATAGAAAAATTGACAAAATAATAAAAATTCAATAAAAAAAATTAAAGATAACTTTTAAAAAAAATTAATAGAAATATTCAAGAAATTAAACTAATTGTAAAGAAACATTGAATAATCTGAAACTACAAGAGAATCTGGACAATAATTATTATTCGTGCGCATATTAACTATCGTGTTTTGTACTATTGGAATATTGTGAGTGATTTTTTTGTTTATGTTAATTAAGCAATTTGTTCTTATTGTTATTTATTTTAATATCATAAAGAAACATACAAGCACCCCAACTGTCCCAAGACACTTTTTACAGGCGACTCGGTTGGGCTCAACAAATTTCTAATAATAACAAATTAACAAAACAACTAGTTTATAAGTTAATAAGCATATTTAACATTGTTGTTGCAATTCATTATCTAGAAAACATTATAAGAGAATTAGTAATTAATTATATAAAACTTACAAAAGTTAGGGTATTGATAAAAGTGACTTTTAAATGAATTGTTTTCATTTATATACTACATATTACACAACAATGATTCAATAAAATAGCAACCAATAAAATTCAAGAAACCAAACACGTAATCACATACCATTAAATTATATTTACTAGTAGGATGACATAAAAAATTACAAACTAACAAGATAATATTTATTTGATCAAATTTTCTTATATTCAAAGATCTTTCATTGACTTCAAACACGCTAAACAATGTTGCCCACAAGTTTTTGTCAATGGACTTTGATAGCGAATTTTATTATATTCAATTGGCATTAACAATGATTGAAGTTTTGATATTAATAGAGGAGGATAATAAAACCCCATGGGATCAAATGCATATATTTTTTCCGGTTTCAAATAAACTGCGAGCCAATGCTCTCCCTTGAGATTGTTGGGCTGAACTCCCAAGTTGAAATACAAGGTAGAGCTGAATCGGATATAAGAGAAAGGTCCAAAGTAAAAATAAAATAGATAAATAGGTTTAACACTAACCGAATAAAAATAACTATAAAATAAAGAAAAACAGAAATAAACAATAAAAGAAAAACAAAACAATTAAAAGATAAAAATCATTAGAAATAGTTATAGGAAACAAGTTATTAACTACGAGCAACTAACAAAAGAGGAAAATAATTTCATAAAATCAGATTTAAGAAAATAAAATTCGAGTTTCGAGTATGACGGAGTCTAATCTCTCGCCGGAATGGTGTTAGAGATGAACAAATGATTTGGTAATGACCAGAGGGGTATCATGATCGAAATCCAAATGGTATAGTCGCCGGGTAATTTAATTGTATTTATTTTTATTGACTTAATAATGTTCGATATAATTCATATATTTTATTGGTATTTAATCACAATAACATTGATTTGAGTTGATTCGTCTATCGTGACGATGTGAGGACGGTGAGTAGCAATACCGGTGGTCCTCAGGTGTGTCGCGGTGAGTAGAAAGACTCCGAGTTGAAGGAGTAAAAGTTGAAATGAAATTACGGAAAGTCCCGAGGTCTTCATTGAGCTGCAATCGACGTAGAGTTCTAGATGAAAATTCCAAAATTGATATTAATAATTCCATCATGATTTCAACCATCATTAGTCCCGTAGATTGAATGTCGGCCCCTGTTATTCGCCACAGTTAGGAAAAATGTAACCATATCTTCGGAGCATCAAATCGTCGACCTTCCACTTCCACAGATCTACAGAAAATCACATTAAATCCGTTACTAGTAAAGACGACTCCACTTACTCCTAAGCAAATAGATTCAGCTTCGTTTTGCAAAGTTACGGTTCTCGTTAATCGATGCGAATTTTCAATCGACCGGACAAGTCGTCATCTGTAAGTATTATTACACCTGTCTTAAAATTGATTTTCTTGCATGACGAATACAAATATTTATTTTCCACTAATATTTATATTTATTTCCACTGTCGCCGCGAGACGCCAATGTTGCCTCACAAATACGAACTACGATAGCAATCACCGTAGAAATCTGACATTAGACGATCTCCCGGTTTCCCATCGCAATTTGCAACGTATAGACAATCGTAACGGAAGGGAATCAAATAGACTAAAATCCCGAAATTCTCTGGTAAGCAACAGAAATAGATAGTGCGTCTGCCGATAGAAATTGTTTATCGCTGCTAAATGTCACTCCGAAATAGAATATCAGATGTTTAAACCATAATCTAGTAAATCGAATTAACATTTTGTAATGAATATAATCACCTGCAGTAAGGGCGATTTTTCTAGAAAACACATCATTTTATTAATTATGCATCAATGTGAACAGATTTATTTAGTGAATTGAAGTATTTATATTATAATTTGGTTTAGTCAAATGATATTTCTGTATACACACTAGATAACTCCAGCAAAAATCGATGAGTAAACTACAAATGTTCTAGAAGTAAAGAATAAATAATAATAAATGAGTTTTCGATCAAGTCTCACCCCAACCATCCCCATTTTAATGTTAAAATTTATTTTGAATGAGATATATTATAATCCTCCTCTACCGTTTTAATGATAAAATCTATTCTGAATGCGACGAATACATCTTTCTCTATCGGCATAAAGTACAAGATGAGGAGATATTGTTGTAAATTTGGTCAGCGTAATTAATGCATTCTGCTAACAGTACCATGACTATGTCAAATTTTTCTTCTTTTTCAGTTATGGGTGAGCCAAACCTGCCAACCAAAGAGCTCCGTCCGTGCTTCTCCTGTGCGGATAAAAACGAGGACATCCGTAAACTCCACACTTATATTGAGGCTATCAAAAAACGTATAGAAACGTACGACTGCACGTGGTTCTCCCCACCATAGATGAAGAAGACAGAAATCCTGAGACTGGAGCACTGCCGAGACAGTTTCCTAGAAGAGAGCCGATGTCAGCGGCTAACTGTCAAAGCCCAATCGGAGGCGCTCCACAAAGTGTACTTTGAATCCGAGATCTCAAAGAGAGTACGAGAATACCCCATTCAGGACGAAACTAACGTGTTCCCCATTCATCATCAAATGCGGGAGAAATCAAAACTCTAGGAGACGCACAGCTTCAAGTCGACATTGACGCCATGACGGCCGATGGCGAGATGTTTTTCTGAGTATCGACTCAAAATTGGAACATTGTTTTCCTTCAATTTACTTGAACATTATCCCGGACTCTAAATGTATATCTTGTACTTGTTGTATTTGTATCTCCAATAAATCTTAGTGAGCTTTTGCATATGCTGTTTGTTTTGTGATTGAACGTCAAGTTTAAGTCCATTGTCTGAAGAAATTTCGTCGATAAAGTCGTCCCCTTGAACCAGGGACGTATTGATTGAATAAGTGAACGAGGTATATCCTTCCATGGCACTCTTGTACCTCGTACCAAGATTTTGCCAGGAGTAGTTCTACCATAGGAGCTCACCTGCTGGTAAAGTCCAACCTATGTGCGCATTACCAATGTGCTACACCACCACAGGCACACATAAGAGGAGATGTTCTGCAATAGGGTGGAGTGAAAAGTGAGAAAAAAATCATTTTGAGAGTTTTTACTTGGAATAGCAATGAAAAGACGTGGAGTGTTGTCATCTAAAAGATATTAAAAGTTCAACTTGATAAGTTGATATCTTGGCTCCCCCACGAGCGATGAAAATGACAATATTTGGACATTTTTTACCGAAAATGTTTAATTATAATATACTGAAAAATAGTGATACAATTTGCTTCTCTCGTATCAGAAACTTTTTTAGGCAGTTTTCGCACAGTGTTAACATATATTGTCTCAATAAAAACACACACACATTCAAATGTGTCGATATGACTGTCACATATTGAAGTCCCGTTTTGTGTCGAAAACGGGCATTTTTCCCTAGACTCCAGTCTTGTACGGATAAAACCGTCTCGTCGTTTCTCACCACACACAGACTGAGATGCCTCAGTCACCACCTTGATGCACCTCTCCACAGCCTGCGTGTGGCATGGGTATCTGTTGAATTTGACCACGGGCGTAGTTGATTCACGTATGAACTGTCGGAGGTCATCGTCACTGATACTCATTGTGACTGGTGGCTCGGTCACACTCACTGTCGACCAGTCAATCATTTCGGTGTAGTCTGTGCAGTCAAAGTTAATCGACGGCACTGTGAACTGCCGAACGCCTTTCCTCTTCGTCTGGTCTCGTGCCTTCAGAATTCTACTGAGGGCTAGTTCACGAATGCTTGGTCGTTCGTCGGTCATCATGGACAGCAACAGATTTTCTGGGTGAGCGAAGTAGCTGTTGCGCTGGATGACGGGGTCCACGATGGCCTTCAGTTCGTCCGTCAGGTACCGCGATTTCTGGATCATCAAGAACACATGTCTCGCTCCATCCTTGCACGATGGATTTTGCTTGATGTGGAACCATGTCACAACATACACGCGAACGATGAATGTGACAATGGTGACCAAAGTGTCAGACGGATTTTCGCATCCAACGTACAATCGCAGCAGGCGATTATCTGTGGTCAGCTATCGTGAGTGATTGAGAGCGCCTGGATTTCTCAGTGACAGATCTCTTGAACACTCACCACTCGAAACCGTTTGAGCGATTTCGTACAGATATCGCTGATCCGTACTCAAGTTGCGAGGATCTACGTGTGGTAGGTCAGTATCGACCGGTCGGTATTCGATGACAGGCAACTCTTCGCACTTGTTTAACGCCTTGCCAACAATGTTCCCTCTAATTTCTCGAGAGTATGTGCGCAGAAAATTCTGCCTGTGCAACTTTTTTGAGAAGCTGCATAATTTGTGCGCTTGCGAGTTTGAAAAATTACGAAATCCGCGATTGATATAGCACACATTTCGCATTTCAATGTAAATTACTATTATATACTAGGTCAGAAAATTACTCGGATTATGAGTCAAATATATCTGGGACTGGGAGAAGAAACGAATCATTGATAAAATGTTATAATAGGTATAGAAAAATGTTCTACATTGTTGAGCTTTCAACGCTAAAACTTCAGTTTATAACATGTTTTTTAAATCAATAAATGTTTAGTACAATCTTCAAAATTTACTCTGCATTGTGCTTTTTATCAGTCTTCCAAACTGCTCGCGAACAAAGCTCCAACTTGGAAGTTCCAAGTTGGTGCTTCCAAGTTATTCAAGTTCAAAGTTTAAACATAACAAAATTATAAACAATTCACAATTTTTCCCTTCGATCTTTAGTGTTAGCCCACTCCGAATAGACTGTGTCCAGATTTATTATTCCGCCATCTAGCAGGTAACTTTTAATTCGTATGAGCATATCGAGATGAAATTCTTCTAAACGATTTCGTAATTTGTTTTTAATATTGTTCATTAAACTGAAACCTCGTTCACAGTCCACACTTGAAGCTAGGAACGTTCCCCCTATATCCATCAGTTTGGATAGATGTTGAAACTGGTAACTTTGAAGTGCGTATGCAACCATGTCTGCATAATTGGAAACCAGTTTACTTTTTATCTTTTCAGCTACAACAAATTTGTAATCGTTATATTCCTGAACTACAAGATCAATTTCATTGAGCTCAAGGAGATTCTTGTATTTTGAGCACAGATTCTTAATTTGTTCAATACCAAAACTGAAATTGCATTGTTTTATAGCGTCACAATCAAAAGCGGACCAGTCCCGAACTTCATTCTCTGGAAATCTATCTGCAAGATGGTCACAGAGGGATTGTATGAAGTTTAGTATGGACCGCGTATTCACGTCTTCAATTTTTTTACCACTATTCTTCAAAAGAAGTTTGACGTTTTCATCCCACGCTACTTCGCCACAGAGATACTGGCTTCTCATCTTATTCATTTTTCCTCTTGCCAAATCAAATGCAAATCAAAAGTGGCGTCAGAGAACGTTTTTGAAGAAGCACACACAAAGAAGCTAATTCGGACAAAACACTTTTCAAAACATCCAAATTAATTCGAATTTCGAGTTTGTTCAACATATTGTAGCAGTATTTAGAAACTGGATCATTGTTAGTATTTTTTTCTTGCTCAAAATACTTCAACAGAGGATCGCAGTTCCGAACAAGTCCTTCCAGAGCAAAATGCCTTGATAGCCAGCGCACTTCATTGATTGGTCTAAATGCCACTGAATCACATTCCAAAACTTTTGCAATCTCTTCAAACTTGCACTGTTTCGTGGACGATCTGCAGAACACTGTATAAACAGTCCTAATTAAAGTTTCCAGATTCCTCAATAATTTGATTTCTTTCCATGAATTTGAAATTGCAAGATCTTCGCGATGTGCAACGCAGTGCTGCTGAACTAAGTGCGAAATGTCACGTCTAAGTTGTGCTGCTACACCGTTATTTTTACCTAACATAAAAGACGCACCATCTGAAGTAAACATAACCATTTTCATTAGATCAAGTCCATGCTTTGAATAGAAGTTTTTGATTGCAGAAACTATTGCAGTTGCATCACATGACTCTAGTTCTAATATTCCACCAAAAGTTGTTTTGTACTCTGATGAATTGCTTTGTCTGAATTTGAAGTATAGTATTAGGTATTCATTTACAGAAATATCTGTACTTTCGTCCACCGTTAAAGTGTGAAAATCAGCAGAAGCTATTTCACTCATCATATCCGTTTGAACAACACTATTAATGCTTTCTAAAAACTCGTATGCATAATTTTTGCTTCTCCAACTATCAGGCAAATTTACATATTTTTCCATGTGTTTCCATTTCTTGGACAGAGAGCATGGAATTGTTCATTTTCACTGCCAGCAAAACATCGTCTATGAGAATCTTAATGTCAGCTGGATTTGATCGTTTTTTTTTCAAGCGCTTCTAGTCGCTTCTTCTTTTCTGTTGGACCTTCAGAGAGCATTCCAAGCAATCCTAATCCCAAGGATGGGTTCCGATTTTTAAGAGCCAGCTATATGCGACTTACATGACAGATATCGTTTTAGAAAGTCCAGCTTCCACACATCATCGCAATACTTCCCGGTTGCAAATTCAACTTTTACTTTTGCATCGCGGCAAAACATACAAACAACTCCAGCATCGTCATCATATGTAAAAATTTCACGCAGTTCAACACGCACAACATTCCGTGAATGTGGTGTATCAGTCTCCACCATCTCATTAAGCCATGCGTTGTTAAATGATGTTGAACATTTCTTCCGTTTAAGAACTTTGGATAAAGACATTTTAATGCTGATTTCAATATTTTAATTTAAAAATTGAAATTTTTTAAAATTTGTGAATATTGATTTATCAACGCATAAATACAGAAAAACAGACTAGCAGAATGAGCAGACGTTTTATCAAAGTATATAAATAACAAGAAATGAAATGCCCATTTGAACATAGGAAGTACGACTTCCTATCTCGATGTACCGGCACCCTCGTTTGACAGAGCCAGTCTCGCAGAGTATTTACTAGTTGACCGAAATCCCATGGGTTTTTTGAAATTCCAAAGACATCGGGCGCGAGCGGTTGCATTACGCCATGTTCGTTACTTAGACATATAAAACCTTAAATAAAATTACCGAAATATCAATTTCGCCGACTGATTGTGAAATAACTAGATAAATATGTAAAATAAATTCATAATTTGATTTTTTAGACAAATTTATAGCATACTGTTTAATCTTTTAAATTTTAAATTTCGAAGCGACATTCTGCGTTTTGTAAACAACCAAAGACTTAAGATTCGTTCGGTTTATCTTTCTTTGGACCAAAGACTTATTATTTATTTATTTCACCGGCCTAGAACAGATGGCCAAAAGCTCTGTACTTCGTTGTTGCGTAGCTTTCACTTTAATAGTCATGGTTTTATTATGGGCTATGGCGATAGAAATAGCAAATAATATTTATAGAAAGATAATTAGTAGCCTGCCACATGTCCATGGCGTCATAAAATCTTATATCTTTCCTAATCGTCGCTCTTTTTTCGTGAATCAATCAATATTGCTATTTTTCTTCACTATGATAAGAACACAAATAAGTAATTAATGAAAAGTTAATTTTCAATAAAGCATGGCTTATTTTTGAGAAATGAGGAATCTAAGTAAACGAGAAATTTTTGTGTGCGCTCGCTCTACAAGACGTGTGCGCGCGCATATGCACACAGCTTAGAGGGATGATTGCTTACCAAGTGTTCCTGCGAATCCATGCGGTCCCGTCGTTGCGCCATCAAGAGACTGAAACAGATGTCGAAGTGGCAACTCGTTGGCATGGAGTAAGCACACCAGCCATTGCAAGGGGCGTTTCAGTTTGAGTTCAAGCAGGCGTATCACGCCACCTGTTCGGCCGGTATTCACGGCTGTGCCATCACAACCGACGACGTTGAGGTCCGTCTTGCAAACTAGTGCGGTTGTCATTGCTTTAATGGTGCTCTTGCTGGTGCTACCCTCTGGCGTTACATGGCAATAGTACGTCGATCCTGGCTCTCGGACCATAACGATATGTTCCTCGGTTATTTCTTTACGATGACATTTTCCGGTGTTACGATGATATATTTCTACACTATGCTGAATTGATTGTGAACAAGTATTTTTTTCACTCCACCCTATTCTGCAAGTCATTCTGGATGCTTAAGGGACCAAATAGTGAACTCGTAGAGACGGTTAATTTTCCTTTCACCCCTAAGTAACCAACAAGATTACAAGATTGAGTATTTACAATTAAAGCCTTGTTTACATCAATATTTTCAAGAAATTCAGCTCCGAACAATCTTCGACCTATGTATTCAATCTGAATAGAACTATTATCAATAAATTAAAGTAATTTTACAGAATTATGTAACACCATACCACTCCCCCTAGGGTACCCATACAAATATTACGTAATAATGTATATCCTGGGATATTTGGCTTGGTTTATACTCCTCACTACTCTAATGGAGTATAAATATTACGTAAAATGTTAAAGGCCAATTATAACGTAATCAACATACCATTACATCACCTTAAATACAATTACGTAATTTTACAGAATTATGTAACATCGTATCACCCCCATAGGGTACCCATACAAATATTACGTAATACTATATATCCCGGGATATTTGGCTTGGTTTATACTCCTCACTTGTCACTACTAACTTGTGTGTGTACTAAGTTTTTAAAAGTATGATTTGTATTAATTTATAAATAACCCCCCTCAAACTCTACATTCGCCGAAAACCATAATTGCAGTAATAATTTAACATGTAATTTACCGTAACTACCTCCCCCCTCAAGTTGTATAATAGTCCAAATTATAGACATAGAAATCTTATAAAAATTTAATTTACATTTTGTCATAAAGACCCCCCTCTCACAGGTCGTATAATAGTCGAAAATAATGTTATTATTGGTAAACTAGATTACATATATACCTAACAATCTTTTAACAATATAATTTACATTTTTTCACGAAGACTCCCCCGCCCCCTCGAGTTGGATAATAGTCATAACAAGGTCCATACTGATACAAATTAAACATAGATATTTAACTTATAAGTAGCAATTATAGTTTTTCATCAGTACCTCTTCTCCCAAGCTGAATAATAGTTGAATATATTATTGGGGTGCCGACTAGGTCAACACGCATTTTCTGTCTACCAGGGGCTGATGGTCAAGTATTCTAAACCAAATATTGATTTTGCCGACCGCTAGTCAGACTTCCCATGATTGCTCTCGAAGGATTAGACATTCCCTACAACGGAAAAGAAGTGACATTAATCTACTGATTATAAACGGGTTTAGATCGAAAGATAGAACAATATGCTTTCCACCCTCAGGTTTTAAACGCAGTCAAAAAACAAAATCAAACACTGAAGCAGAAAAGAACTCACTGTTGACGACTCAATGCCACTGTCAAAATCGGGGAACTTAATAGTGATGGTATCAATTCGTTATGGAAAATCCAGTGGGTGGAATTGACTGTTCGGGTTTATATAACGAAACTCTTGTGATTTCCTATATTGAATTTATGTGCATCTTCTTAAAATGATATGCTTATCGGGAGGACTGGTCATTATCAAGATCCCCTTGATTATCATTAGGCGGCTTCAACCTAGCTACTTTATAATCGATGGCCTCGTTCTCAGGGGAAACCCACAGGTAGATGCAACTAATCATGTCATTATTTAGTTTAGAAAATTTAAATGATTGAAAAATTTAAACAACTCATCGGTGAATTACGGATAAGTTAAATGACACTAATCTATGATTCTAATTTATTTAAATAAACTGTTTAGCAAAGATGATGTCTAATTTTTGCAGCTAAAATCAGGTTACATTAATTAAGATTTATAAAATTTATTTAATGTTAGTTGAGATCTATCTTACAGCTGGTTCTCATGAAATGTTACACATTCTATATCAATTTTCACACTTAAATCATTAAACTAGCTCACCATGTCTAGTTCTTACGCAAATCAATAATTTAGCTTCCCACACATGTTGACAATATCGGGTCGTCCCACCGATAACCTGCATTTATCTATTATGCACATGCTATTATTCCTATTCATTAAATATTGGCAGTAGTGATTTATCGATTATTTTATCGCCCTCTCATGCGACAGTATTGTTTGTTGGATACGATCACGGTAGTACTAGCTATACGAAAATGCTACGCCTGACTAATGGATGCGTCTTTCAGGGTTAACTCACTGGAAAGTGCCAAACTGAATGTATTCGGGTATTGCATGGAATTTACTCTAATATTTCGGTTGACAATCAAAGATTTCTCAGACACCTACAAATGATTGGACGTGCCCCTCAAGCTGTGGCCTTTTGGATGCCAGTATCATATTTTCTAATTCATGTAGCTAATATTAAATAAAACTTTCATTTCTTGTGTTTTCATAAAAAGTGTTCATTTATCTTATTTTTCTTACATAAGACAAAACAAAATTTGAGTTTTGACGAGAATTAGTCATAGATATATTCACATGCTTATGTTGAGGTCTTTTTATTTGAGATTCTTACTGGTTCTTTTATATTTATATTTTATATTTATGTATATATAAATCATCAAATAACAATAAGATCGGGGTACTAATATTTATTTAAATAATCTATTCGCGTAAAACACTGATATTTAAACTTCCACTAAATTTACTGGTATCTCGAATATTGAATAGTGCGTGTTGTGTGAATGACAGTGATTTATGTTGTATAATGTATTGTAAGACTGATCTCATACTCTCTTTTATTTTATTTTTGAAAATTTTTGGAGATTTACTCTTAAAATTCACAATCTAAGATTTGATTTTTGGGTATCTTAATTAAACCCTATTTATACTAAATTAAATTTAATTGTTTTTTTGCTTTTAAAATTATTTATTTCAAAATTATATATTTAATATTATTTTTTTTTTGAGAAAGCTTTTTATTTGTTTTGAAAGGAACTCTTTATTTACTATTCAATTCCTCCGTGTGTTTATTTAACTAAAAGATTTTATCTATATTTGTTTTGTTTTTTTAGTATTTTCAAAATTTATTTTGTTATTTTAACAAAATTTTGATTGAAGTAATTCCAGTCTCCAAATTATAAAAACTCAATTATTTGCAATAATTAGAATTAAAAGATGAACCATTATTTACACCATTAAAATATATACCCATAAAATAAATAAAAATAATTAAGTCACACTTGATTATTAATTGTCTGAAATTGAATTGTTACTGTTGAAAGTTTGATGATGTATTTATATCTTGGTATTTATATTTATGTATTGTATGATTGTGTGTGTAAAAAGAGAAATACTGTAGAGCCCAGCCAAGTCTCCTGTAAAAAACGGTCTCGGGACAGCTGGGGTGAATGTGTGTAGAATTGCGCTAATTATATATAGAATAAACAGATAACAGCATGTCAGAGATAACGGGAACAAAACAAAAACAGGCCGGAGCCGCAAAAGGGAAAATTAGTAAAAGTATCTCAACAGCTGTCAAAGATAACTTGGTCGCAAGAAAAATTGAGTTAATACGTTGGAGAAAAAATTGGAAATTGAAAATAAACTGAAGTGACACAAATTGACGAGGTAGCACATCAGAAGCAAGCAGAACTTTAGAGAGAACAATTTAGAAGGAACAATCGAGAAAACAATTTGGGAAGGACCAGTTGGAAATTTGAAGAATAATTTGGATATATAATAATTTATTTGGAGAAGTTAAATAAAATTGAAGCGGAGAAATTAAAGAGAAAACAGAAATAAAGAGAACCAGAGTTTATTTAGTGATAATAGAGTAACATTCGGCGAGTAAATCCAAGTCAAATCAGAAAACAACCAGTTAAAATTACATTCATCAGTTGTGAGAGATTTGTCAAATTAAGGTTATACGAGTGTGCTATTCCTCACCATAGTGTTGTAATGAGCACGGTATAATCGATAGTTAGATTGTAAAGCCTATTGTATCATGTGAAAATATTTTTGATATTCAATAAAATTTCCAGTGTTAATTATTATTTGTGTGTAAATCAAAGACGCGCTTGGGGTCAGAGAAAGAATTCTTATTTTATCACCAACTCAATAACCCAAAACATTCATAATTGTGTTGACCAACGGGAAAATTTCAGCCAATTTCAATTTTTGAGGTTTTACCAAAATTAATTGGAAATTATAATTTATTTAACGAGTGCAAAATTTCATAGAAATCAAAGTTTTTCTTAGCTTTTCTTATATATGGTTTTTCCAAAATTTTTAAATAACGAGTCTTAATTAAAGGGGGAGATATGTTGGTTTTAGTACAAAAGCCAAAATATATATATATATATATATATAATATATATATATATATATATATATATATATATATATATATATATATATATATATATATATATATATATATATATATATATATATATATATATATATATATATATATATATATATATATATATATATATATATATATATATAAAAGGAATGTATAACAAATATGGTTAAGATCAATAAAAGTACAAAATTAAAATTTACCAAAAATAAATATTGAATAGGGGAAACGTGTGTGGTTGAACACCAAATTGAAAGACAAATTCAGAAATTATAATGAAAATTTAATGAGTTATAAAAAGGGAAAGTTATAACGAAAAAAACAAATTAATTAAGATTAATTAATCCGTAATGAAAATTAACCCAACAAAATTATTTTAATTCATTCATTTGTAATTAGAAAGAATGAATTATAAAAAAATTTAGTATGATGATAACTCAAGATTTTAAATTCAAAATTCGGATTCAAGAAGGCTTACTAACGATGAAACGCAATTTTAAAATACTTTCAACAATATTTGTAATAAGATTATCAAAAAAGATTTCAAAATTAACAATAGTTCACTAAAACTCATGAAACTTCAAATGATTATTTAATACCATTGTGATTAATAAATCTGCTTTATTAACTCAGTTTTTCAATTGTTGTTGTCATGAATTCGTCAATTCTCCTCTCAAAAATTCGAATGAGCAGTAGCAATGAGGAATTTTTATTTATTGGCCTTATCCATGATATGGCGCAGACATGCTTAAATCGCGACTGATTAGCCACACGCTCACAGATTTTACACACTATATACTATTTTCAGCTCTATAAGATAATTTTTTAGTATTTAGTTTTAGATTTAAAATATTTTTTATATTTTCATAATTGATTTAGTTTTTGTGAATTTTTTAAAAATATGTATCTGAAGCAAAATGGCTAAATTACAAAAACATGCAATTAATGCTTTTAATGGTTGCTATTTCTGAATCTTTTTTTTTGAATCTTTCTAAAACTTTGTAAAAATAAATATTTGATATTAATATGGAAAATCTGCTTCGTATAACTATAATCAAAATGGAAATTGATAGACTTATGAAAAAGAGAGAAAACAAAATTTCCTTTAAACCCTTTTATAATAATAATGACAATTTTTGCTAAATATATATAAAAAATCTTTATTAATTTTTCTGTGTATTAAGCATTTTTTTCATTAATGCTAAATATATAAGAAATACTTTAATATTAATTTTTCTATAAATGAATCTTACTTTTTATTAAGGTTTTGGTTTTATTATAAAGAAGATTATGAAAAATGGTTGTGAAATTTTTTTTAACTTTGTAATGTATTTCCCAAATTCATTTCGGTTAAATATGCTTCTTGAGCGAATCAAATCTTTCTTACTGCTCTGAACCCTGAAAAAATTTGACGTTTTACCCTTTAATTATGTAAGAGGATACGCTATTGCTGAAAAGTTTCTAATAAATTTCCTCTAGTATCTCACCAAATGCTTAACAGTTTTTGGCTCTGTGAAATTTTTGACTTTTTCAACATTCGCTGAGTCTGGTTTCACTCTATCTTTTGAGATGATGTGCCCAACATACACAACTTCCAGAGGCGCGCCGCGCTGTGGCCGCCTGTGTGAAAATTAATTTTCTGTCGCTCCCCGTCCTTTCTTTAAAAAATTTTCTATAATCGAAAATAAAAATAACATTTTAATTAAAGTAAAATTTAAACTTACTACGGAATAACACACATATTACATGCAATAGTTTACGAAATTATAGTTTATATATCTCTTATTGATTTTTATAAATTTTAAAAATTGAAATGTTGATTTGGTTCAAAAATTAAAACACTAAATGACTTTGACAAGATAATGACAGTTATATGAAGATTAAGCTGGAGTGCGTTCAATGACACCACACGCACAATGTATGCGTTCAATGACAAAATAGTTGTAATTTTTTTTATTTTACAAAATGAAATTTTTTTTTGCAAATGGTTTTTATTTTAAATTTGCTGCCCTTTCAAATGGCCTCCTGCTTGGAGCGCTCCTGACAACTTCTGATTCGGCCCATTTACATTTGCTAGGCCTGACTTTTAAAATGGCATTAATTAATATCTTAAACACATCTTCAAGATGTGAGTTCCATGAGTCCCGTGAGTCCCAACGACATGACATTGTATTCATAATGTCCCGCACTGGTTGAGAAAGCTATTATTGGAATAGTCTCGTCTTTTAACATATTGTCTCTGCTCTTGCTGGAATAATTGTTGTATGGTCGATGAACATCATGTCATCGTTGTAAATTTTCCTCTTTTTTAACCAATTGATCTAACTAATGTTCCTGTCGCACAATCGAAGACAACTTCTTTCAGCTTCTTTAGGACGTCTATTCCTAGAAGACATTCTGCTGGTAGAGTAATGTCGTGGTGCAACTCCTGATCGCATAATTTTATTTTACTAGGTAGCTTTCCAAGAATGTTCCAAGCGAATCATGTGGCTCCGGTTAACGAAACATCTATTGATGT
>CAUHTR010005451.1:0-17231 GCA_959609185.1 Schmidtea polychroa | reverse complement strand
ATTTTATATCGTCGAGTACTATGAAAATTCTGTGTAAATATTACAAATCAAATTTTTGAAATTTAAAAATTAAGGCTGCAAAACATTGACAAGACAGCAATTATTTTTATTAATGTAATAATTTTCAACAGAATGTATAATTAAAAACAGAATTAATATTATTAACAATGTATTATTAATGTTTTATTAAATTAACGTTATTATTGTGATTATACTTTCCATTGACGTACCACCTTACGCATTTCACCAGTTTTCAACATAAGAGAAAAATACAAAAAACAAAATAGTTACAAATGTATAAATAGAAAATCCAATTACTATCAATAGGTAATATATAATAGTAATAGTTAATAAATGGTAAAATAAAAGAAAATGAATCATTTATAGAGTAATAAGTAAATATAATAGAATAATGACCTTTACTGTTTCAATTCATAATATTAAATAATAAAAATAAATATTAATGACTTTTTAAGTTACTGTTTTTTTAGAACTCGGATTAAAAACAATCACTACTAATTAAGAAAGATGAATAAAGTAGTATTATTTTTTTATTACAAAGTTCGATGAAATTCCTATTCAACAACGATTTCATTCATTCATTTAAAACAATATACTTGTTTTTTATTTATTATTATTTAAATATTACAATGTATTTTAGACTTTTATGGCAATGTTAAATATAGTTACTTCTAAAATCATTTTTCATTGTTTTAATTTCCATTCACATAATTTTAATTTTAAATTTATTAATTTTTATTAAATATTTAATTTTTAAATCATAATATTTTAATATATTTGAAATTTAATATTTTTAAAATTTACATTTTACAATTATTATTGTGGAATTTTATTATTATTATTATTATTATTATTATTATATTATTATTATTATTATTATTATTATTATTATTATTATTATTATTATTATTATATATTACTAGTTCAATTTGAATAATAATAATAATAATAAATTTTAGTGAGAATGGAAATTTTAAATGTTTCTTTACTGCTTTAATAATCTCTGTTTCGTTAAAAAAATTAATGGGCTCTCGTTTGAGAAATTTGTAATTAAGAAAAACTTAAAATTTCTCAAAAGATTTTTTAAAAAGATTAATAAATAATTTTAAAGCTTAATTGCACTTCTAGTTGTGATTATAGTTAGTCAAGTGTTGCCGTTTTGATTTCTATAGATTTCGTACATTTTTTTCTATTACTATACAAATCTACAGCAATAAAAACCTTCAGTTTTACAAATATATAATTAAATATATAAATAAACATTTAATCATTTAACAATGAGATATGAATTAAAAGAAGAAATAAAAGTGATATAATTTTGAAAGCATTAGAAATTTAATTGCAATATAATTGGCATGATTTTATTAAAATTTTCAGTTCTTTTAATATGTTTTAGTTGCTTAAAATTCCATAAAACATTCTCATTGAATTTTAATGAAATAGTTAACATTATACTTTACCATTAATGATAATAATACTATTAATAATTACTATAATAATTATTATTTATTTTTTATAATATTATAAGCATTTTTTTCAAATTTCTCCACTGTTTTATTTTCCATTGTATTTATTAAGAAATGACAATGAATCAGTAAATATATCAAAAACATTGATATATTTACTGACTCATAATCAAGCTTTTTCAATAAATTTTTTTATAATATAATATTAAAATTATAATGAATTTGAAATTAATTTTGTTTAACCATATTCAAATAACCGGAAATTTCTAAAATATTTTAAAAAAATCTTTGAATTAAATTTTCAGAGACCGTCAAATTAATGAATTAATTTTAGATTTATTTTTAGATTGCATGAAGAATTTAGTTGTTAATGAAACTGTAAATTAGTCAATTTAGTAAAAAAGATTTAAAAATTGTTATGTAATGTGTTTATAGCCCTATCGGAGATTTACATTGTAATTATATTGTATTGACATTGTAATTAATTGTAAAAACTGCTTCTCTTTGACAAAAAGAGGTTATATATAGACGTTATATCAAGGTTATCAGAACTTGAATTTGAAGAATGAACCTTAAAGTGAGTTATTTTCTATAAAAAAGAAAAATTGAGCCATCTGGTACACGCGTTTTGATTGGGTGAATAAAAGCATGACTCGTTAAATATGTCATGAATCAGAGGGCTTTTTTGTATTACCCAATAATTTATATGATGAGTTATCTAAGAGATTTATCAAAAACAATGAGTTACGAATATTTAATCATACCATAGTCAATTCTATATGTATTTATTAAATACATTTACAGTATGTCAATTATTTTTATTGAATGTAAGTTTCAACATTTTAGATTCATGACTTTATTTTATATTTTGACATCAATTATTATTAATATTATTATTATTATTATTATTATTATTATTATTATTACTATTATTATTATTTATTATTATTAATATAAAACGATTGGTTCCTGGTAGCAACATCAATTCACAAATATTATTATTATAAGTTATGATAAGCCTTTACTGCAAATTATGAAAAATTTCGACTTTGAAAATGTCCTTTTCAATTTATTTAAAAACATTGTTTGTATAAAAAATTTAAAGGATTTGATGTTTTGAATTTGAATTATCTACTTTTTGATTGAATCTTGATTTAATCTCAAAATAATTTGATAATTTCACTTTAAATTTAAATTTTTTTAATATAATATTCTATAAATAATGTTAAATATTGTAAAATTAATCAAATAAATTATTAAATATATTATATTTATTTATTATTAACCCTAATATGCCTTGTCAATATTAACATTAATTATTTTGATTATTTTTCAAATAAATTTTTCTGCCGATAAAAATGATATTTAATAAAAATTAATTTTGATAAAAGTCTAATAAAAAAAAATATAAATAAATCAATTAATATAAAAGATTCTTCTCGTTTTAAAAGCATTAATGAAGATTGAATAATTTTTTACAGTAAAAGTGAAAATATGGATTTTGAAGTTAAAATGTAAAAAATTAAAATTAATAAAATTGTATTTATCATTAAAAAATTTGAATCAGTAAATACATCGATGTTTTTGATATTTTCATAGTCTGCATAGTTTTCAAGCTTTTTAATAAAAAATAAAATGGAAAAGAAATAAGTGGTGAAAGTTGAAAAAAAATTAGTAAAATTGTAAAGAAAAAATAGCAATAAAAATAATGTAAAGTTTAATTTTAATTAAATTTATTTTAATTAATCTTTCGCTAATTTTATAATCAAAATAATCGCTTTTTCGATATTCTAAAAAAATGTTAATGTTAAATTGAAGAAATTGGCCATACTGAGAAAGTTATAAAATATACATTTCAGGAAATATTTTCAGTAATCAGGGATTCCTCATTTCAAATAATTCAAAAAGTTTGAACCTTACAACCAAACTTAAATATTTAATTTCAACGAATGCTGTCAAACGAGATGTTCGTTGATTTAATCAAAACAAATTCTGTGTATGAAACCGCTGGTTAAATAACTAAATATTTAATATTACCTTTCAATGCGCTACTAATTATTCAGTAAATATTCACAGAAAATGGGCAAATATTTCCAGATATTTCCATGTATTAAATAGTAGACTTAAATGTCATTTTTTAAAACGAGAAATAAATAAAATAAAATCCTTTGAAATTATTTTTAATTTTTAAACTGTAATGAAATTATTATTTTAAACAAAAAGATTTTCTATTATTGAAATATTTAATGAATTTATAACATAATTTTTTTATTTAAATTTTCTATGGATTCATGAGAATGGAGTCAAAGATTTCTCTATTCTCAAGAAAGAATTAAATCATTCCTTCCTTCATTTCTTATAACGGTATGTCCATATGCACTTATTAATTTTCTTATTGTTTTCAATTGCATTTTTATAAAATTATTTTAATTAACATTCAATTAAATAATTAAATAATTATTTTTTAAATTACATAATTGTTTTGTCCCAATTACTTTGCGGAATTTGAATATTGAACTAATCTATTTTATTAAATATATGTAATTAATGATATTTTATTATTATACTTTAAGTTTATATTTTTTCTTTATTTTGACAAATTTAATATGTTCCTTCTCTGACATTCATATTTCTCAATTAATCTGCGGACAAATATGGACTGAAATATATAGGGAAATTTTAATTACTTTTTTTTCATACGCCATGTTTACAAGTTTCCAGATTTTCTGTGTCAAATCTGATAAGCAAGTGATGTGATTTCAGTGTGGTGGGGAAAGTATGCAATAAAGCTGAATCAGCAATATTGTATACTTACCTGGCACATCTCCTGCATAGTACTGATGATAACCAAAAGCTCGAAACTAGTCTACTACTAGTCTCCTACAAAACTTGTGCTGTTTATATTATTATAAGGATAATATTTAAAATAATTTAATATAATTTGTAAATTAATTAAAATTTAATTAATTAATTAATACTTTAAAAATTATGTTATGGCTAATAAAATGTAAATATAATAAAATAGTAAATATTATATACGACATTGTTATTTTTATTAATTTATAACTCATAAAATTAAAAATAAAATTGATATGAATATGAATTAAGTAAAATTGTATAAATATAATTATATTCATGAAATAACCTTTAGTATTTTTATACTTTCAAATATAATAGTCAATTAGTCATTTCCAAATACATAATATGGTATATTTATCGTCGTTTGTAATATGTAATTTACGATTTATAATGCTATATGTTAGCGAAACAAGTTGTCTATGACAATTCAGATATGGAAACATAATTTAAAGAATAAAATCACAAGGCGTTCAGAAACACCTTTACAATTAACAGAATTAACGGAACTTTGTAAAATGCCTGTAACGAGTAATATTATTGGACGTTACTTGGGATTGTATCAAACCATCAGAGAAATGAAGGTACAGAAGAAATGATATGTCTTTGGATGAAATTTAATTTTTTCTGTTGTACCAAAACTACGTGTTTCCTCTAAAATAAGTAATTCGATTGATTTGTATTTTAATTATTGTGTAAGAAAAGAAATGAAAATTCGAGAAGAATTTGGTTGGTGTTTTTGATATTACACTTTTGATATTATATATAGTAACCTTTCTAACCTTTGGTGGACATGAGCAGTTATTCAACAGTTTTCGTAATAATGTATTTTCAAAAAATTAATTGTGCAATAATTAACTCATATGCATATATCCTTCTACATGTATTCTTTTTACCAAAAATTGACGATTTACGTAAAATCTATGAAAACAAAAAAATACATATTCTAACATATCTGAATATTAAACTAACCAAAGTAAATTTCATTGAGATAAATGTCAGTTACATTTTATGTTTTTTGATGTTTGGACTACAGACAAATATTCTAAATATATTTTTATTAGGTTAAATAAAAATTCATTTTTTTTTAGTGGTAGATGGCAAAAAGAGCGAGATAAAGTTTCTGAATGTGTATTAAGAAAGTATTTGTTTGATTACATAAAATAATTATTATGATTGTACTATGAGTGAGAGAGTGTCAAAATTGGTTTTCCATGTTTCGTGCTGGAAATACCTCATGTGAAGATAATGAGCGTTCTGTTAGACCAGTGGTTCTCAACCCGTGTTCTGCGATTACGCTTCCAGTGTTCCGCGAAATAAATGACATTTTATCTTTAAATTTTCATTTAAGATACATATCATCAAAAACCTTAATTAATTTCTTTATAAGATGATTCAATAAGAAAGCCGTTACACAGATATATAAACATAAAAATATAAGTGTTTTTATTGCTTGTTATTGTTGCGCATGGTATTTTCTTTGCTTATAAGAAGGCATTGTTTATGTTTACGACAGATTTATAGTAATTTGTGATTGGTCACTCATTGTGGGCAAGTATTTTTTGTCAGTGTTCCGCGTAAACAAAATCATGTGAATGATGTTCCGCGCTTGTATATTAATTGAGAACTACTGTGGTAGACCAACAGTAGGTAATGATGATCAAATGAAGACATTGATTAATAACATTATACAGTACAGGATACGGGAAATTGCAGAGATTGTGAAACATTTATAAGCTCTTGATTACCTTATTCGTTACTATATTTGGGTGTGTCACAACTTAACTAAAAAGAACTTAATGGACCGCATGTCTATTTGTGATTCGTTGCTCAAAAGAAATGAAAAGGTGCCGTTCCTCAAGCATATGATAACAGGGAGATGAAAAGTGGGTTGTTTATTATAATGTAGAACGCGATAGGATCATAAATATATTCACTCAAATAAAGTAATGTTGAGTATATGGGGGGATTGGAAAGGACGGATATATTACCATTGTTTCCTCTGAAAGAAACTATTAATATCATTAAATACTGCCTCCCAAATAGACAGTTTAAAGGCAACCAATATATTAAATTGAACTTTTAAGTTATAGTCCTTAAAATTTAGAGATTTTGTTTTATGGAGAATTCAGGCAGGTATGAAATCGCTTATCAGAGATTTTAAAGGATCCTTATTTCGTAATAAAAAATCTGTAAAATATTTGATTAAAATGACGATATCTTTAAAATNGTCAATTTTCTAATCCATTGATTGTTTAAATCATCGTCAAGAATTAATGCAATAATTTTAATCAAAATATTTTTATCAACTTTTTTTGTAATTAATATTTAATAGATTAAGTAATCAGTTTTTAATTTGAAATATCAACTAAATCTAGATTTTTGATAAAGATTTGATTGAATTTCAAAAAGTGATCGACAAAAATTCTTTTAATCTTTTTCACCTTTTACCTACTTTGTTTTTCAATTTTCTTTTCAGACTCTAGATCAACATTTTATTTTTTGAAATATTTGCCAATTTTATCTGTCAACTAGATTTAATTGAGTAGATAAAAACAAAAAATTCAAAACAAGTAGAAATATTGATTTGGTTCAATTAAATATTTCAAAAAAGTTTAAATGTTTATTAAGTTTTTACAATAAAATTTTAACTAATGTTGACTTTTATGTATAATTTAAATTATTTTTGAGGTAATAAAAAATAATATGTATATATATTAATGATACAAAAATGACAAAAAAATGTATTAAAACACAAAAAAAATAATTAATTAATTAATTAATTAAAATAGAATTCATCTTAACGTAACAATCCTTCCATTATTTAGTACCTGGAACAAAATTAGATATTAGACTTGATGAAAATAATATTCCAAAACCAGGAGAAGAACCAATAAATCGTGTTGATCAAGAAGCTTTAAAACATGATATTGCATAACATGCTAAAGATATATGATCTCGAGAAAAGACTGACATTGTTTTAATTTAATAAAATTCAAAATTAAATTACCTTAATAAAATTCAAGACCCTACATTCGCGGAAAGAATTTCTGAAGCAGTTGCAAAAATAGCAATGAAAGCAAAGATCACCTTAGGTAGAGGATAAAGTCTGATCGTCCTTGGTGGAGAGGATAAGCGACTAGTAAAATCGATAATGATGACGAATCTAAGGTACCAAGTGAATTACACAAAGAATATAGAAATTATAAAAAATATTTAAAAATAAAGTTTTTAATGAATATTTTTATGAATTGACTAAAGAATTGAGTCTATGAGAAGTAATCTGTTTTTTGACTTATTAATTTTCATTATTGAGAATGTCTGCTCACAAATGTAAGTTGAGGTAAACACAAACATCTTTCTTGCAAATCTTTTCAGATTTTTAATTTTGTTTTGTGCAGATATGCATAAAACTCCGTAAGTAGTTTACTTTCAAACATCCTCTGATAAATTCCTCTTTTAATGCCATCAACTAGGAACTCTATTTTTGATAATACTCTTGTAACAGGTCGTGTTTTCAACAGAGGAAAATAAAAAACGTTTTGTTCATTAAGCAACTTCACAAAAAGTTTAAGTTTCGATACAAAGTATTTAACTTCCAAGTACAAATCATGAGCAATTACACCTTTGCCTTGTAGTTTTGTGTTTAGCTCATTCAGTTTTTGCATTATGTCCGCAGCAAATGTAAAATCACAAACCCATTCGGCAACCTCCATTTTATTTGAAAAGTTACCAGAAAGTTTTTCATTTTGAAAAACAGAACAATCTATGGTTTGAAGTTCCACATCCTGTTTAGTACTTTTCCCATGCTTAACCAGCGGACACTTGTCTGGTACAATACATAAATAAAATCTACCAATATCCCTTCGAAGAAACTTCGGAATTGCCTGTGGTTCAGTCCTTGTGCTCTAATTAAATTCATTGCACGCACCACTGGATCCATAACATGCTTGCATTTAAAAAAAGACTTACATAGGCTTCCTTGATGTATGATGCAATGAAAGATAATGCACTATGCAGCAGAAACCCCTCTTTAATTTTATTATTCATCAATTTCACAAGGCCAGAATGTTTTCCTGTGTGTGAAAGAGCACCATCAGTTGTAACACTCGCCAGTTTATCCAGGCCTTATTTAGACCTGATTAGACTGTTAATGACACTGTTGTACATATTTTTCCCAGTCACATTATCTTTGAGACTTCATATATAACAATTCCTCTGTAATTTTGAAGTTTTCGTCAATTCCTCCTATGTAAATGAATAACTGAGCAGAGTCTGAATATCAGTATTCTCATCTAAAGCAATAGAAAACAACTGAAAACAGCCACTGGCTGTTAACAACTGTTCTTGAATATTCACTTCAATTGCATTTATGTGGTAAACGATCGTTCTTCATGACAGAGATATAGCTTCCACCTTTGACCTAATTTCAGGACACACAACACTGACAGCATCAACCAAGCAATCTTTAATAAATTCTGCATCTGCAAATGACTTGTACAACAAAGTACAAATAAAATTATTTTCGTATAAAAAAATTCATCAAATTTCGATGGACATTATAATTGATTATTCTAATATAAATCTGAAAAACGGGTCAGGAATAGAATGAATTATGAAAAATAAATGATAAAATAGTTTTGTTATTAAACGCACAGAAATATATGTAAAGAAAAATCATTATCATGACAAATAATTAATATAATTAACAGAAATAAGATGCATTAATTATCTCTTTATTACCAGATGGTAACCGAGGGATTTGTTATGAGAAGATTGTCGAAAAAAAGATTGTTGAAGATTATTTTGTCAGAAAGAAATATTTACAAAGTCAATTCCTATATAAAAAGAAATATAAAATCAAATGTTCGACCTTTATTTGCCGGTAGTGAAACTAAAATATTTGTCAGTTAATTAAAACGAATTATTTGAATATTATTTCAGTACGAAGTGAATATTGTTTGAAAGATAACCGAAATCATTTGGCAGATAACATTTACCATTTCCTGAAGTTCAACTTGTTTATTGTGTCAGATTGTCTGTAACATATGCGGAACTCCATATAAATAGCCCCCGATAAAATTACCCCGTCATAATACATCAATGAAACTGATACCGACAAAAAAGGTCCTTAAAAAACACCCAATGTATATGTCATAAATTTTTATTATTGTTAACTACAATTGAAAAAAAAGAGCATGGACTTGTCAAAATAAATTATATTCACTTATGTTGTTGATTAATAGGTTAGGCATAATTTATTTAACCCTTAAACCACTGAAATAAAATTCCGAAGACAAACCAAACTCAACCAAACTGACCGTTACAAGCAAACCGTGTGTTTGATCGTGTTCAAACCTGCAAGTTGTGGTGTGTAGTTTTACAGACGAAAAACGGTCTTACTGTTTGTTACGCGAAAATGTTTTGATTTGAATTGAATGGGGTTTTTATGATGAACCGTCTGTAGACGGTTTTAGTGGTTAAAGGGTTAAATATAAATTATACTATACATGTTTTAAGATGTAAAAAGAGTTATTATGACGAGGCTATTTTGTCCCAGGCTATTTTGATGGGACACAAAACCATATTTTTTTCAACAATATTTTATTTTGATTAAATAACACAAGGAGTCAGTAACTAACCCAATATTATTAATAAAAACAATAAACCAGTGAATATTAAATAATAATAAAAAGATTCTCATTATTTCATGTATTCTTCAAGGAATTATTCAATTAAAGAAATTATATGAAAAGAAACGCCCCAAAACAATTAAAAACAAAATTATCAATGAAATTTTAATCAAATTAACTGAATATATTAGCCAATGAAATCTTAAGAAAATCTAATATCTATCCTATTATTAGTAAAGTGAAAAATAATTTGTTGCCAATTTGAGTAATCATTTGATGATAATGATAAACAAAGGGAAAAGAGCTTCTTCGGCTCCGAGCGTGTTTGAACTGGCAATTTTTAAACAAAAAAAACCCGGAGTCTGTGTGAAAAAATCTATTGTAAGAGGAAAATCTAAAGGCAAAACAAATGACAATCAAATTCCTGGTCAAAATTCATCCCCTTCTTCGACAACAGTAAGATTTTCCAATTCACTGGACATCGTTTCAAGATCTAATTCGACGAATTATCATTTATTTGTTGGCAACTCACGAATCAGAAACATGTCTTTGGTTTCCCATCCAGAAAGTCTGGCTTTGTCATCACTGAAAATTAAGACCGAGCAACTTCAAATACACATCTGCAGAATAAAGGTTCTACTTGTTACAATGTTTTTGAGTTTAGGAATTTCCATGATTTGTGTCGGCGTCCATTTAAAAGTGACCATTCCATCGTTGAAAACTGTAGATTCCGGATATTGGGCAGCTTTTCCAGTAGATTTTGTTGATTTTACAGTGATAATAATAATAATAATAATAATAATAATAATAATAATAATAATAATGTAATAAT
Organism: Schmidtea polychroa; assembly: GCA_959609185.1. NCBI lineage: Eukaryota > Metazoa > Platyhelminthes > Tricladida > Dugesiidae > Schmidtea > Schmidtea polychroa. The sequence goes on along the minus strand of CAUHTR010005451.1, from coordinate 6,423 downwards.
AATAATTTATTATTATTAATTTAATTATAATTAATTATTAATTATTATTATTTAATTATCAAAAGAATTCCATAATATAATTTGGAATAAGTGTAACTAATATGAATATACAAATAAGATATTATTAATACATTAATTTTGATTATTTTAAAATCATTTGAGGTTATGGGGATTGTTGTTGTTTTTCAAATGTATTGAATGATTAAATTAGTATGTTAAAAACCTTTGTGTTAAAAATTTTAAATGTTATGAATTTTAGAGTTTTTGAAAATAATATTAAATTTAAAATAATGATAATTTTATAATTTAATTTTTTAAATCTATAATTTCTTTAGTTTTTCTTTTTTTTACCTGACAATGAAAATAAGACGGTCGAAATATATTTGAAATAGTTGTTTGAGTGGTACTTACTAATAATAAAATCATTGCTATGTTTATTTCAGTATTTATATATATTATATAATATGGATATTTTAGTGATTATACTGAAATATATTTAAAATTGCCACTCCATAATAGAAAAAATCTTTTGTTTTAGTATTTCCAATAATAAATTAAAACAGATATATATTTTTAAAATAAATCATAAATTATTTATTTCAATCTAATGAAATAAATAATAGTTTTTAAGTGTTTTTTTTCATGTCTTCTTTGAAATTTGATAAAAATTTTTATTATTAATTTTTGTTACTAAAATGGAACAGTTTTTATGCTATAAATTGGGACGCCTAAAATACTTTTCCTTTATTTTTGTCACACAATTATCGTTAAAAAATTTCTTTATGTACTTTTTCAGAATTTTTTTTATCATTCTAAAATCATTGTATTGGGGTTGCCAGCGCTTTTTTACGACTGAGTAAGATATTTCATAATTTATATTTTATCATACAAAATATACTTAAAAATTATTATTACAAAGTTAAAAATGTGTCGGGAAAAATAACAAATGACTTCAAATGTAAAATGCAGATACAATCAAATAATATTCTTAGGGCAATCTATAGACGGTGAATAATGTAGAGAGGTTATTTTGCTTTCAATATATCAAACATCCCATCTCTATAAAGTTAACTTCCAAACAGAAATGTGTAATGAAATAGAATATTATGAGTTTTATTTGACATTTGAATACGACGGATGATTCTACGTGATGTACTCAGTTGTAAGTAATTTAGAGAAATTAAGAAATATCCGTTTGCGTTTAATAGATGTTTTTTGTTTTATCTTTATGTTATTCTGACTACACATGGGGGCTTACACTGAATAAAATATGTAATGTAATTATATTGAGATATTTGATTTCACTATCTTTTTCCAATCAATTCAATGGAAATTACAATTGATTACAATTGGAATAATTCCAACTAACAGAATGGTCAGACTGTAGAGATAATTACGACAAGCCCAACGACTGTGAAGAACACTCGAAGATTTTGGGAAATACCAAAATTCCAAAAAGGGGATATGTTAAGAGCGATAAATCGCATGTAAGCAATGATACAATTTTGAGGACCTTAAATATTGAATGTAATGAATGTTTGATTGGTTGTTTGTTTGATGATTTTAGTGCAAATATTAATTTTTTTCATTCAAAAATTTGATAATATATTATTTTTTTATAATAATTTTAATAACCAGTATAAAAATTATATTTTTGAGTAATAATTATAAGTTTGATTGTCCTGTAAAAAATTTAATGATAATTTTAAATTGGATGTAAATGTTTAAAAAAATGTATGTGATATAGGATATTGCAATTTTGATGGTAGATTTTTTAATAATATTATATTAAATTATTTGATTTTTTATTAGCATTTTGTCATAGGTGCACAAATAAGTGTCATTTCGAAATTGATTGCTGAAAAAATGAATATAAAGCACGATTATGAAGGAAATAAGAAAATTATCATGTGTGAACGGTAGTTATATCAAATGATATCAAATTAATTAAAAGTACCAATAACTCTAACCAAGAAAATACAATTCATATCTTTCTGTGTCGGTGGATTAGTACTTGTCAAGGAAGATATTAGAAATAAACAAGACAACATAAATTGTAGTCCTTTTGAAATAATGGACAAAGTTGACAAAATAGTTATTTGTTAAAAAAAGTCGACAGTAAATTCATGAAAAAAAATGTAAAATGACTAAAGCTATCTAAAACGAGAGGGCGTAATGTTGTGTTGTCATTGTATTGTGATATTTGATTTCCATATCTCCTATATTATGTTATGTTAACCGCTATAATTAATGTTTGAGTGTTTAGGTTGTCTTTGTTTTTTATTTATCCCAATGATCCAAATGTGTACAGTCGACAGTGTCGATACATATGTAATACATATAATGTCTACATTTCATGAATAAACCTTTACGCATTGGTAATATTTCGTATTGTAGAAAATTTAATCTATGGTAAATTATGCTCTACACCTTTCTATTGTTATTGAAAATTAATGAATTGTCAAGAGTACATTTGATTTCAGTTAATTAATTTGAATTAAATTCCATTTTTAAAACAAATATTTTGTGTGAATTGAAAACATTCATTTCTGAAAATATTGTTGTAAACAAATCGTAAAATTCACAAATCCCAAAAGTGTTTTCAGATTAATTACTTATCTACAATAGCATAATTTTTGTATGAAATTTACAGCTGAATCTGATAAGGATAAATTTATTTTCAATTCACATGTGTATGTTATTTACATGAATATATATATATATATATATATATATATATATATATTGTTTTATTCAAACGTTTACCACTCTTTGGTACTGTCACTGTCAGTAAAAAATGAAATAGCTTAATATGAGTGAAAATGTTTATAAGAAAAAAAATCTAGAAACAAAATTAACTAGTTGTGAGAAACTCAAAAATAAGGTAAACAAATGAGAATGCAAATAAAAATATTTTTCTATACCATCATCAATGTTGAAATTTTAATTTGATTTCAACTGATTGTCGTTTATAAATTAAAACAAAGACCTTTTTACAAATATTTTCTAAAATAAAACAAAATTAAACTAGAAAATATTTTATTAAAAATGATGATATCAAGCTTTAATAAAAATATGTGATCAATTTTGAAGAAAATTATTAGTTATTTCCGTTAAAATAGAAAAGAATGTATTTTTCTGTTGATTTCTATTTATAGTTCTGACAATTTGTAATCTTCAAAAAAATTAATAGTTATTAGAAGGGTTTTGGTCTATAATGGATATATAAATGAGAGAAGTAGAATGAATGATAGTTAAAGAAATATGGGAACAGTTTTATTATAATGAAGAAAAATTAAATTGAAAATAAAAGATAAAAGTAAAGAATTGTATTCTTAAATTCTAAATATTAAAACAAAATACCAAACAAAAAAATATTATTAATTTACAGAATGAAATTATTCTAAATATCATTAATAAAATATTAGCTTCTATTTTAACATTTTATTGTAATTTATTCCACTTTAATAATATTATCAAATTTTTTGTTTAATTATATTGAAGTTCTAAATGATGTAAGTCAACAATTTTAAAAGGAATTAATATAACGTCAAATATTTGTTTAAACCAAAATGAATATTTTCATAAGAATTATTTCACTTTATTCAACCACATTCACTTCACAATTTGCATATCTCAAAAGATTTATTGGAAAATAAATTTTAATTACTTACTTCCATAAATCGACTTATATTTTATTGAAAAAATATTTTTAGTTAAATTTTAAAATTTTAAAATATTATATTTTGAAATAAATTATCAAACTAATTATTGGTTTTAAATTAATTTTTTTCACGGTGAGATATTTTATTATGCATATTATTAGAGAGATTCTAAATATTAGAAGCATTTCATTTTTATGAAAAATAATTATTATTATAAATTAATAAAATTATTAAACTGATTAAATATGCTTTAATACTTAGATACTTTTCAATGGCATAATTGGTATATTTTACTGCATTCCAAGGCTTCAATTAAAGTTAAAGCTCAAAAATATGTTAAATAAAATGAAGGTAATTTTTATAATTATAATAAAGATAATAATAATATAAAATGATGATTGCTTGGTAGCAGCATTTATTATTTAAAACAATAAAATGATAATTTAAGCCTTTTGCTGCAAATAATGTATTTAATGAAAGAATTTTCGACTATACGATAGTCCTTGTCAATCTCCAAGGACTATCGTATAGTCGAAAATTCTTTCTTTAAATACATTATTTGCAGCAAAAGGCTTAAATTATCATTTTATTGTTTTAAATAATAATAATAATAATAATAATAATAATAATAATAATAATAATAATTATAATAAAATCTATTTCAATTGAAAAGAAATCAGTGGTGAAAATTGAAAAAGGTTATAATTATATAATAATAATAATTATTATTATTATAATAAAATTACAGAATGTTTTATTTTTCTAAATGTGGCAATCTGTTCTTAACCCTCTAACAACTAAAACCGTTTACAGGCGGTCATCATAGAAAACCCTATTCAATTCAAATCAAAACATTTTCGCGTTCCAACTAGTAATACCGTTTTTCGTCTGTAAAACTACACACCACAACTTGCAGGTTTGAACACGATCAAACCCATGGTTTGCTTGTAACGGTCAAAGATTATTACGACAAAATTCCTCGTATTTTTATTTCAGTAGTTTAAGGGTTAATAACGGATAAATTAGGATTTTTCGGTGATTATTCTTTTTACATTGGCTTATACGTGTTGAAACGTTACTTTCTGAATATACAAAGTTAAATAGCCTGTGTGACTTTAAGAACATTTCCGTTTATCTTTGGAAACATTGTTCCAACACAATCAGACTAAATCTTTCTCTGTCAAAATTATCATTATAAAATGAAAAAGTAAAACACCGATCTTTTATCTCAATCAAGTTCTTGTTTTGAGTTCACTTTAGCCAACTATTTCTTCAAATTTGTGTAATATTTTCATAGCAAGAAGCCATTTAGGAGATTTCAGATAAAGGTCGTAGTTCACTCATTTTATTAATGTTTTACCAACTTATATATTAATATTATTTTTGTTCGTAAAACCTTTGTTTAATACTTATATATTAAAACTGTTCTTGGGAGAGGGAAATGTACATATAATACAAATACGACGAAGACTTTTACAGATATTTAGACATCTGACATTGTCCCTTTTATTATTGGACGACATATTTTTGTATATTGGTATCAACACTTCATACATATTATTTATTCAATAATTTATAGGAATCAGATCCAAACGGACCCTTTCGTTCTTTTAAGTGTTTTGACTTTTTCCTAATGTTGAGCAATATGTTTTCAGGTGGTTAATTATGTACATTTTACTAAAAATATTTCCTAACTTCTATGATATGAAATTTAATATTTTAAGGGAATTTCTATTTTCCTCTCCACAATCGGAGCGATATCAAGTTTATGTGCAAGCATAATATCTGGCCGACAGAGCAGTTGGATAGTCTCACACCATAACCAATGTCCTTTATTTGATTTTCAAACCAAAATTGTGGGGACCAACCTCAAAAATGGTCAAACTCGAAATATGATTGATAAAATAAATAATCAACCCTCTCTCTGTTGTTATGACAGTTTGTGTACCAACGAAAGCATTTCATGTTGTTATTGTGGGGAACTTTATCGCCCAACAAAAGATAGTTTTGTGTTAGAAAAATCTTTTAAAAATGTTTCTTGTAAGTATGTTTTATTATCTTTGAAAGATTATTTTATTTTGCAATGTGGATTGTTTGCTGTGGCAAATGGTGCATGCATTTGGTTTGGTTTATTACTGCTAAAAAAATTTTATTAATAATTTTTATATTACTTATGAATATTATAAATTAATAAGTAGTGGTTGCAACTATTTATTATTTTTATTGACATTTTATTGGTTTTTCCAGCCTTGTTTTATTATTAAATTTTTTGATTTGTGATTTTTCTTTATTTTAAAAATTAAATTAAATTCTTAATAAAAATATATTTAATATAATAATATAATGTGTATAATATAATGTGTATAATATAATGTATATTTGTATGATTTTCAATATATTTGGTGATACAATAATTTTCTTGATATAATATATGGAAATTTTGTTTATATTATGGCAAATCGCAATTTATTTTCCATTGATAATTTATTCTATTTTTTATTTTTGATTGAAATATTGTTTCTTATTTCTGAGACATAAATGGGTTCCTATTAGTCTGTCCATGAAGAAGAAATATTAATTTAGAATTTATAATTTTTATTAATCTGCAGCAAATTATTTCAAATTTTGAAAGTATATTTTTTAATTTTAATATAGTTTTTTAATTTTAGATAATTAAGACAATATTTAAAATCTTGGTAGGAATTTTAAATATTAAACTTTTTACAAATTACCGAAGAGTTGTTTAAATTAAACAATA
>CAUHTR010005450.1:7500-28020 GCA_959609185.1 Schmidtea polychroa | reverse complement strand
TTAAAATATAGATTTGTTTAAATAACTATTTAATAACCGATATATTATTCCATTCTTTTAAACACGATTTTTTAACAAAATATTTTTTTTACAACATAATAATAATTAATAATATAATATACATAATAAATACATAATAAATAATATTCATTTTAAATATAAATAATAATATTAATAATAATGATTTAGAGAAAATATTGTTTAAAACACATTGTACTTTATGTATCGAAACATATTTAACCTTCTAATACCAAATCTTGTTATCGTCCGCGCAAAAACTCTCTTACATAAATGAATGCCGCTGAAAATAAATCTGTATTCAATTTTTTGTTATCGGTATATTGTCACTTGGTATACTTGCTAAAGATATGCTCGCCTTGAGGTGAACTTGGACGGTTATGACCTATACAATATTTGAATTTAGCATTATATGGATTTAGTGTTGTCTGCCTTGAGGCGGAGTTGGAATTAGAGGGTTAAATTAAAATATTTAAAGTTCAAAACTGATATTTTAACATAAAATATTGGCCATTGATAAAAAAATGTATTAAAATACCAAAAAAATAATTATGTATTCCACTGTCAGTTAATGGATAAACACATTAATGGATACATAGAATCGGCAAGGGATTACGTTTTTCATGAGTTAGACAATATTTTGCCATTTCACGTAATTGACAATTTGATGGATTTGGCGTAACATACATAGTATTAAATATTATTATTGTTGAGGTCTGTAAATTAAAATTAAAAATTTAAATAAAATTTAGGATAATAATTCAAATGGAAAGTAAGCGAGGAAAAAAGGCAAATAAAAGTGGGATCGTGTACAGAATCAATAGTAAAGGAAAGTGTGATGGAAACAGTATTAGAAAATGCAAAAAGCAATTACGAAAGGCGAGAATCCGGAAATCCGAGAAAAATCAATAAATGGAAAAATCATCGAAATCGAATGGGAAAAACGGGACAGGTATAGATTAGCTAATGGTCAACAAGATGATGGTTAGGGATTTATCAGAAAAGGGTTAGGAAGGGTCGAAAAACATTCAAACGTATGAAAACAGAAAACGTTAATTAATTAATTAATTGGCTAATGGAAAACCCGAGCTAATGGGAAACCCGAGCCAATGGAGAACCCGAGAGATAAAGGAAACCCGAGCTGGGTAAACAAGAAGAAAGGCAAACAAAAGGAAGATTTGGGCCCATTAGCTTGACACAATGATTAATGGGAAAAGAGTAAGGAGAAGATAGCAAGAAGATAGGAAGACCGGTAGGGCCATTAATTATCTGGATTCGTTGGACCATTATGGATGACAGCCGAAGCAAACACGTAGGAGAAAATGTCAAACGAAAGATTGGCTCGGCAATAACCATTTGTCATCCTGATTTCGAGGAGTATATAAGCAAAGGGAAAATCAGAGAAAATCGGCATTTTGCCTCAGGTAGGGTAAGAAGAATCGAGAATAGTCGAGAGGTAAAAACGAATTTAGGGAAGTAGGGAAAAGAAGAAATAGAATTAAGAATACGAAAAGGTGAAAAGGAATCAAACCAAACAGAAACCGAGGAAAACGAGAGTCAAGAGAATCGAAAGGACAAAAAAGGTGAATATTATTTGTTTGCAAAGCATCAACGCCGAGCGGAGAATCGTATAAAACTTTGATTGGTAATTGTAGCGTGATAATAAATTGTGAACCTGTTGTTTCAATATACGTTGGGTCGTTCATTGTTTTGATTTAAAGAACACAGGAGTCAGAGAGAACCGACTTGAAATAATCCAAAACCCAACATTATTATTATTATTGTTGGGTATTTTGTGTAAGCCGGTATTACTGTCTGACTCCTTGGTGTTCTTTTCAAAATAAATAAACGACCCAACACAAATTCTTTATTTAAGATCGATATAGTTACACTTAAGTTACACTCTTTATTAATTCAACCACACTTGATACAACCCTTTTGTTCTGCACTTTTCAATAGACTATCAATCGCACACAGGGATAAATCTTCCAACGGGAGATGTCTCTTTCTGGTACGTTCGACTTAAATTATTTATTTGTTACTAACTTTAACGTTTTCTGATCGCTCTCGCTAAACTTTCATCTTTCTTTTTCTTCGACCAACTGGCAATTTTGTTTTCTTGCCAGTTCCTTTTATACCCACTTGGTAATTGATTTTATTTTGACAAATTAGTCTGGATCTCACGTTCCCCCGAGCTTCCTCTTGTAGCTGTAATTCGCTTTAAGGAAATTGCTCCTTTTTCTTTGACGGCTCGCTTCAATTTGATTTTATTCGGGTAATTTAATTGCCTTTCCTAATTTGATGGGTAATTCAGATTCTCTCAAATCGCTCGGATTTCCCATTAGCTCGGGTTCTCCATTAGTTAATTAATTTTTAATTAATTTTTGTTTTTTGTAATTTATTCCTTCTAGGGACCCCCCATTGATTTTATTTTATTATAGTTGAACTCGTCTCATTATTTAGCATCCGTCCATACCAGTTTCCCCCGGAAAATATTCATTTTTAAAATTTTTTGATTTTTAATTAATATTTTGTACTTAAAATTTTTATTTTGAATTTGGTGTTTTTATTGATTTTCACCTCCTTTTTGTACCTTTCCTGTTGAACTCCAACATTATTATTATTATTATTATTATTATTATTATTATTATTATTATTATTATTATTATTATTATTATTATGATTATTATTATTATTATTATTATTATTATTATTATTATTATTATTATTATTATTATAATTATTATTAATATTAATAATTTAATCCAAAAATTGTATAAATATATACGAAATTCAATTAGAGTTTTGCTTTCTCCTCAACTAGTTGCACGAAATTTCAATTAAAAACCAAATTTCAGATTTCAAAGTTGCGATTTACTCAACTGAACTATGGATGATAAAACTGAAATCAGATTAAAACAAAATAATCGGTGAAATGAAATTTATTAAAATATCGCTTGAGAAAATTGTGATCAATCGATTTTGCTGGCATTTTGTAATTTCAAAGATTGATTTCGCTTTGAAATTTAATATTTACACATTTCTTGTTGTGTTTGAGTGATTAGTTTCTATGCTTAACACAGAGATTAAATCGATTTTCTTTTTGTAATATTTTAAAATTATTAATTTTTTTAATTTTTGGGAAATTTCGAAAAATTCTAGAAATTCTTTGATATTGATTTTTATTTAATCATGAATGTATTGATTTTTAATGCATATATTCTTTGGTCAATTTTAATTAACTGTCTTCATTAATTAATAATATCGATTAATGTTAATTATTTGCCAATAAATTCTTACTAACTTATTCATTGATATTTAGATTTTATTATATAAGCAATGTAAATAAGATTTTGTTTAAATTGTCGATTTCAATAAAATTTTTATCTCATTATTGTCAATGTGAGAAAAATTCTGATGAAATTCGTTTTCAAAATTTTTGAAATTTATTAAAATATTTAATGATAAAATTTAAGATATATTTAATATTTTAATTAATTAAAAAATTAAAATAATATTTGGTTTTAAAATATTTAAAGTGGAATTTTAATTTTAGATATGTAAGAATGGATGTTTGTAAAATATGGTAAATTATAAAATTAAATATTTCTAAATTATTTTATTTTTAAAATGGTGTAAAAATTTAATATTTACATGAATCAAAGCTTCAAAATTTAAAGTCTCAGAAACTTTGTTAAAAGATTCATTTTATGGAATATATTTTCTTTGTCTTATTATTTAAATTTAAATACGAGTGAAGATAAAATAGTGAAATTATTTTATAACTAATAGTCAAATTTTTAGTGATTTACATTTGTTTTAATTAATTTATTATTCATGATCACATTAAAATTTAAATGACATAATTTAATGAAAATTTTAACAATTTATTTACGGAGTTTTTAAAATTAATTAATAAAATAAGGATAAACGAGGATTTCAAAATAGAATAATACTTACAAATCAAAGTTTCTCTCAAGCGAGACAAAAATCTTTATACTTTTCACTTCTAATATTAATAATTTATTGTAAATGTAATTTCAACTAATATCAACTAATTCACCATGATCCTAAACATATATCAAAAATACCGACGAAATCGTAAAGTTTGATTAAAAAAGATGAAATTTAAAATGAAAATATAAAATATTATTATAAGTAAAAAATATAAATTTAATTCACACAATCGATCAAAAATAAAGGTTAAAATCTAGTCATTTAATAACAAAAATAAAAATAGTATTTTTATTATTTATTTTATATTCAATTTGAACAGTTATCTTAGAATAAATTTCGAAGCACTCGGAAAGTAAGTTTTTATGTGCTCGTAATAATAAAGACAAAAAAGTTTCTCGTCTAAGGTAAATATGCAATAATTTATTGTAAATGTAATTTCAACTAATATCAAGTAATTCACCGTGATCCTAAACATATATCAAACGATTTAATTTATTACTATTATTACTATTATTATTATTATTATTATTATTATTATTATTATTATTATTATTATTATTATTATTATTATTATTATTATTATTATTATTATTATTATTATTATTATTATTATTATTATTATTATTATTATTATTATTATTATTATTATTATTATTATTATTATTATTATTATTATTATTATTATTATTATTATTATTATTATTATTATTATTATTATTATAAGTTTTATCATAAAGCGGGAGGAAACTAGTAAAGGTTACGTTTCATCACCAAATTTACTAATTTCTTTTTCTCTATATTATTTATTTCTTTTAAAAATAACAATTTCATTTAATATGTCATTTAAAAGTTTTTGAAAATTTTTTTTATACATTTTGATGCATTTTTGATGCTTTATTTACACAATAGGAATGAGAAAAAACAAACATTGAACCCTCACCATATGATTTAAACACAGTTTTTTGTAAAAAATGAGACAAAAATTTCATATTTTTAAAAATTGCTTTTACTATATGACTTAAAATGAAATAGTATTTGTTAATAAAGAAAATGTCATATCCTTTGAGCTCATTTTAGCAGAGATATTGTTTCAAAATTATAATAAAAAATGTCTGTTTTTTAAAATGTAGAAAAATGGAGGATTTATAAAATTCCAATACTAAAAATCAAAAGCAACATACATAAGTCGTCTTTACCAGGGCTCGGCAAACCAATGCTCGCGAGCATTTAGAGACTCTTTAGTCTCTTAAGTATGGCTCTTCCAGAAAAAAGTAAAATTTATTTTTGTTTAAAACAAAAAAATTTGAATAAAAATATTTTATGTGATCCGAATCTACTAAATTCTTTTTAGAAATTGTATATATATATATTATATATTCTTCATATATATGTAAAAAGAAAAACTAATATAAAATACTCCCGGTTATATCGTTTCTTATCAAGCTTCCTGATAAAAGATATTTTATGATAGGAAATCATTTCATATTGAAAGAGTTAATTTTAATGAAGAATCAGTCAGTAGCACAGTTGTAATTTAATGTTGTCTGTAACTATTAGATATAAGAAATTATGTGGGTGGGAAGGAATATACTTTCTTGAACGTACCTAGTTCGTACCTAGGCTTTCAAGAAAAAAATAATTGTTGTGCCTCTGATATTTGGGTCTTTTAACAAATGAGTTTGCCGACCGTTTTCAAAGTTATTTATACCCATATTTGGTGCTATTCTATTATATATAATAAATGTCAACGGAAATAACAGTTATAAATAGTTTATAAATATATTTTATTATTATCACTATTATTATTATTATTATTACTATTACTATTATTATTATTATTATTATTATTATTATTATTATTATTATTATTATTATTATTATTATTATTATTATTATTATTATTATTATTATTATTATTATTATTATTATTATTATTATTATTATTATTATTATTATTATTATTATTATTATTATTATTATTATTATTATTATTATTATTATTATTATTATTATTATTATTATTATTATTATTATTATTATTATTATTATTATTATTTAAATAATTAAATAATAAATTAAATACGGAAATGATTTAATTATAAGAAAGCACCACCAAAACATACATTTTACGATATATTTCGATATTTTTCCTATCAAGTATTATATAAAAAACATATATAGTATAGATTTTATAAACAAATCACATAAATTTTATTAATTTTAAAAATTATTTTTTAAATTTAATATGAATAATTAATTAATATGCAATATAGACTATTTTCCATAAATATATTTAAAAATTTCTAAAATATTTTATTATAATTTTATAATTTTAATTATAACTAACAATTTAAAATATTAAAAAGATTGATATATAAAAATTGTTCAACTTAATAATTTAATAAATTTGAAAATGATACCAATAATCTAAATATCCAAAATTTACTACCCAAACTATTCAAAAACATTTAAAACAGAAAGTTTCATAGCATTTTGGCCATTCTTTTTCCCGATCGAATGACCTTATCAACAAAGCTTCACATATTACATGTTAACAATAATCATATAATTTTACAATAATAAATTGATATTTCAAATCTATATCATCTATACAAATAATTTATGACTAAATAATCTCTGTCTAAAAGATGAGAGACTGTGGACAACATTCCCGAATTACATTAGCAGGTGGTTCGTGGCCCTTTGCAATACAAAAGATTTATTTAATTAATCCGGATTATTCTAGATTATGGAATTTCAATTAAAAAGATTAATTAATTAATTACTGATTAATTAGTTTTTTTTGTCGCGCTATTGTTCAGCGGGTTAGGTCAATGCGAAAAATGTATTATAGTGAGGGGATATTTTGGCCTCATGCATTTTTGAATTGGATTCTGATCGCGGTCTTTTTTGTGTAGAATAGGACAGGACGCCACTGGAATTTAAGTCAATGTGAAACCCTGACTAACGTAAGGATTTTTGTGGCTCAGGCATTTTGTATTTGGAATTGTGGTATCAGAACTTTTGAACAGAGTTTTGATGTCTCAGTATTTCATATAGGCAAAAAAAGAGAATCATGCATATTTGGTCATAGGATATTTGAATAACTAAATTATGGCTATTTTAATAAACAAGTAAATTAAATTAATTCAATACAGTTTAAAAAACGTTATTGTCTGAGAAATCAAGGTAATATAGTTAGAAAAAAAGTAAAGTCGTTTTTATGTAAATTTTGGGTAATATAATTTAAATTAAAATAAGAATTTAAATAGTTATTAAAGCAGGAAGAATTTGATGAACTTAGAATAAATGTGGGTTACATAATTATTTACAAAGCAGTCAACTTTCTACAATAAGGCAAAATAGAGTTTTATTGGCGTAATATTTAAAAATGTTTAATAAAGTAAATTAAAGTAAGATAAATGAAATTATGTAAATATTTTTTAAATTATAAAAATTTATTGTAAATTTTTATTTAAATTAAGGTAATGTACTTTTTTATGAAAGTTTTGATGAAATAAAATTTTGCAAACAATAATACATGGTTGACCAACAAAAATTAATAATAATAATAATATTATTATAAGGACTTCTTTCGATTTGCACCTCTGATTTCTTTTCAATTTACATTATATTTATTAAAATATTGACTATGAGCCAGTAATGATATCGATGTTTTTTATATCTTTACTATTAATTTCAACAAAGTACAAATGCATTAGTTAAAAGTACTCAAGAAATTAGAAACTTTTATCTATTCGCCAGAAAGCAGATTAGACTTACTTTTTCATTTAACCTTATGAAAATCCATATATACACCAGGGGATATTATTTTATCACTGAAATAACTCCTCAAATCATCTATATTATAATAAATTTGTACAAATATGTTTATACCAATCTACAAACACTTCTTGTTAAAAGTCAGTTTTAAAAATTTTACAGAAATTAAATGAATTTTTTTACTTAACTTTTGAAATAAACCATATTTGTATAGTCGTATATTTACATGAAATAAGAGAATAAATTTATTAAATTTGTTGTAATTTTGTCGTTAAAACACGTGGCTTAAAATAATGTGCAATATGTTGAAGAACTTACATTAATCTTCAATTTTTATAGTTCAAATGCTGAACAATTTATTTTAATTACGATTTCATTAAAATAATAATAATAATAATAATAATAATAATAATAATAATAATAATAATAATAATAATAATAATAATAATAATAATAATAATAATAATAATAATAATAATAATAATAATAATAATAATAATAATAATAATAAAAACAATGATAATAATAATAATAATAATAATAATAATAATAATAATAATAATAATAATAATAATAATAATAATAATAATAATAATAACAATAATGTTAATAATAGAAAAACGACAACTAAGTGTATTAAATAACACCACGCTGTATATTTCCACCGCTTATCAGTCTTCTTCTGGCTACAAAGCATGTTAATAACTAATAACTGAAAATTATTAAAAGGGAGTTTCGAAAATCTGTGTTACATAAAAATTAAATTTTTTATCTATAATTATGAAAAAATAAATGAAATATTAAAAGTAAATGTGAACAAAAAAAAATAATGAATTTTTCTAAAAGTAAACATTGTATTTTCCAGCAAGTTAGGTAACTAACCTGACATTATCAGAATAACTAAATTTTAAGGACAGCCTAAATGAGAAATTAATCAGTTTATATACTAATATCATCTGTCAATAATTTTTAAAACTCATTTAATTTTGTTAGTTTTTTGTTATTACTCTTATTATTATTTTTCTAAAGTTAACGCCTTAAGCACATGAAGATTATTATTATTATTATTATTACGAAATACTCGTGTTTGAATTATTGACACTAGATTGTGTCAAAATATAATAAATGTTCACGTTTTATTATAATATATATTTTCATTAGGTATATATTATAATAACATCAATACTATATATATTTAATTAATTAATTAATTATGCATCTAGAAATGTCTGAAAAATCCATTTATTATTTGGCGAGCTCAAATTTTACAAATCATTTGAATATTATATAAATAAATTTTATTACTTCAAAGAAAGGTTTTTTAACAATGAAAAATATTTTAAAGAAATAGTAAATCAGTAGCATATAATGAGGACTCCAGCGCACTTTCAAGGTCATGGAATATCAAGATCAAATATAGACCAATCGAATCATTTATTTATTTATTTATTTTTTTTTAAATTAACATTTTATTTAATTACTTCTTTTTAATTTTTTTCATTTTAATTTTATTAATTAATTATTTTATTATGTTTTATTTTAATTTATTACATTTAATTAATTTATTAGTTTATTAATATTTTATTTTAATTACTTACGCTATTTAATTATTATTATTATTTTTTATTTATTTATTTATTTTTTTTTAATTAATTAATTTATTTTTTATTTTTATTTAATTACTTCTATTTATTTATTTATTTATTTTATTTTTTTATTTTTAATTTTCTTAATTAATTATTTTATTATGTTTTTATTTTAGTATTATTTTATTTATTATTATTATTATTATTATTATTTTTTTTTTTTAATTTTACATTTACATTATATTCTAACAAGAGGTAAATTATAACAATAATATTTCAATTTGAATAAAATATTAATTAGAAATTATTTAATTTATTATAAAATAAAACGCTGAGTTAATTTTAGATAAACCGGATATTAATTTTTCGGAAAAAATAAATAAAATAAACACAAAAATAATATTTCTTACTTGAAACTAATTATCTAAATTAATTGGACAAATGAATAATTAAATGATAAAACACATTTTAATTAACTAAGTCAAACAATTCACAATATATATTTTATTATTCACATAAATTTAATTGTTAAAGTGCTTGTTTCGATTTGCATTCATTTGTAGACGGAGCAGTTGCGATATGCATTTGACGAATCTTATAGTGACCGTAGGCATAGCTTTCATTACAATTGTACCAATACCTTTTATCGTCCAAACATTGGAGAGCTCGTTTTTCTGTCATGAAAGTATACAACTGATGATTAACACTTCCTATTCTCTTTTGTTGGATGCTCACTGTTCCACCATCAGTATACACTTTTTTATAGGCTTCATGTGTAAGATTAGAGTTTGTAAGTCTTATTCCTTTGGCTTTTAGAGTGTTTTTATCGCCTTGGAGTGAGTAGCACTTGGGTCGAAGAAACACCCATTCTTTATATTGATTTCCTTTATTCTCATCCTTAACTTTCCCGATTACAGAACAAATTTTATCAGAGAACAACGGATCGGTCACTGGATAATTTGAAGTATCTAGGAGCCCATCTTCAATCATTTTTGGATATAGTTGTAAGCGTAAATCTACATTTTTACACTCTAAAAAGAAGGAATCTGTGTCACCAGCTACGATATTAATTTGACAATTGAATTTTTCTCTATAACTCTGTAGTTCTTTATATTGAAACTGGTACATGCGAAGTTTGGATAAATCAAGTACGGTTTGTCCAATATACATTGGTCTATCTAAACACACAATTTCCTTATTGAGTATAACAGCAATGAGATCATCCGCAATCTTGATGCTACGACGAAACATAGGATGACTACAATAAGTTATCAATCTTTTGCTTTTGCTGCATAATCTCAAATTTATACGTTTCTTCAAGTTTTCCACAGTTTTACCGTATAAACTGTTGTTCTTTAACTTATAATAATCTCGCTGAAACGAATCCGTACTAGCTGCTCTCATTTTGGTATTGTAATCAATATATCCTTTGAAAATAGCCACTTGTTTGAATTCTACAGCACGATTAACTTTTGTGACTTTTGCGCCTTAACTCAACCACTCTGTCAAAACTCTACCATTAACTACATAGTTTTTCTTAGGCTCATGAGTTAACAACAGCTTTTCAACTTTACTACCAGGTGGATAACAAAGCTCAGGAGCTATAGGTAAATCATCTAGCTTATCTTGTATACTATCAGGAATGACGATGTCAACCTCTAGAACATATCCACGATCTCCATCAAACTCATCCCCATTTGCACATCTTTCAACAATACCATTCATTTCAGTCTGATCATTTATCCATCTAAATTCCTCAACAGGAAGTTTTTGCGACAGCGCCCATCCATATAAATTATTAACATCTAGGTATGACATTTGTGTTGATTCATCAGCTTCAACATGATGTTTGTTGATAAATGTCATTCCACCACGAATACCAGCTTCAAATAAACGGTAAAGCTCTGGATCTTGAATAAGTTCTACCGGTTCAGGTAACTGTTTAATAGCTGATGCCCAACTTAATCCGGGTATGGAAACAAACGATAGAGCCTCAAGTCCATCTTCGTCAAATGTTTTTTCTCTGAAAGCTTCAAAAACATCGGCCAACAGAAAAACATCCAACTTGAGATATACGAGCATGTAATCTAGCAGTGTCTCACAGTTGTATTGTTGCCAGATTCGATTTGCATGTATATAATTTTCTTGACTAACTCCCTTCCAAATCGGTGGTAATTCTGTTATTGACTGTAAAACATCCATTGATGTAGCCATATCATAAGGAAAAATGGTTTTACAAGTCATCATCTGTGATTCGAAAACATCTGAGGTCAGTGGAAGACATGGTCAATTTCTTGATAAATTTGCCAAGCTGCTATTTAAAAATTGTAAAGAATCAATGAATCTAATTCTTCTGCCTTTCGATGTCGCTGTAAGTGTGAGAAACTTTTCTGTTGATTGAGGAATAACATTTAAATTCCAATCGGGGAATTTTCCAATTGCATATTTTAATATATGATGAATGTCATATCCACGAAGATTGTGAAATACAACAGGTAAAGACGGATTGATTCTTCTAGCCAAATTACAATCTTGACACGCTGCTCCGAGATATTGACCAGTAAAATGATCATGATCTCGAACAGGTATATTGATAATCTTTTTACAAAGGTAGCAATGAGTTTGAGTCGTGAATTCTTCCTGCTGTTCCCAAGTGAGTTCCATCATTTCCTTTGATCCATTAATTTTATACCACGGATAAACTATGCCTGTAGCTATATCATCCAATGCTTGTATGAACTGAATGATACAGTTTTTCCCAACAAATGTTTCATTTCGGATCGGACAACCTTGATGAAGAAGCACAAATTCAGATGCAATCGGCTCATGTTTTTGGAAGTGTTTGTCATCTAGAGGTAATATCGATTCAAAGTCCGCGTAGACAACAAACTGCTGTTTTATAGTTTTACTCCAGTCTTTAAATTCGATATATTTATTCTCTGGCATTGAGTATAGAGTCGTCCGCTCCACATTTTTCCTACAAAGAACTATATGTCTTTCAAAAGCAGGACGTTTTCGAAACCCATGAAGACATGTATGACACCATTGTGATTGGATTCTGACTCCTTCTACTCTATCTCTGTAATTCAGCAGTCGATCGAGATTGGTTACAGCCAAAAAATGATAATTTAATTCTAAAATTTAGTTAATATTTTAATGATTAAAGGAAATATTACCTTCTTCAATCAATAAGAGATATATCTGAGATCCCGTCGAAGTACTTCTATATACCAAGTCAACGATCGGATTCTTGAAAATATCATTAGTTTTTTGTTTAATTGGATCTTTATTATATTTGAGAACATTGATCGCTAGATTTGGATTCATTGCTTCAAATTGGCAAATGTTAACCAACTTCATCGGAAACCATTCAAATTTCCATTTTAAGTCTTAAAAACAAAATTCAATGATTTATGACATTTATAAATATATATATTACCACTTAAGTTATATTTTGTTGTTCTTTCTCTATCCCGACGTATGTCATCATAACGTAATACGGCCAGTATGCTATATAAAAAGCAGAATTGATCATTATTTTGAACATTAACTAAAGCCTGACAGTTTTTCAGGTAATTTGGCGTTTTAATGTAACTTGAACCTAAGTAAATATCTTGATTTATATATATAATAATGTAAATAAACTTACCAGATTCATGTATTATGTCTGATAATTTAGTTAAAATCATAGTAACTTCTAATATTTTATGAATTCTCCACCCACTACTTTGTTGAGTGTATTTCTCCAACTTTTCTTTTAATTTTTCAATTCCATCATTAATAAATGAAGATGACATTGTAATTGCTTTATTCGACAAACACCATTTTTTAATTTCACCATCATCTTTGATAAACTCTGCACAAAGTCCAAATTGGATTTTTACTGTCCCCATTCGTTGAATATGATCTTCTATTTCTTTGATGAGACAATCTGGAACAACAATGTCAGGAGAATTAATTGCAGATACATCGCTTGTCAATTCAACACGAGAACCATTTAAGTCAGACTCCCGACGTGGACACAATTGTATGTTAGAGTCTCCATTTCCGTAAAATATTGACTTTCGTTTTGTGGTGCCAGAGTTTTGTCTAACTATATTTATAATTAATATTAAACAACTTAAATAACATAACTTGTAACATATTCTTTAATCTGCTTAGGATCGTATGATGTATTCATTTTCGATTGTACTATAAAAAATTAATAATTGTTAATAGTAGAAAGAGTATTACTTTTAGTGATCATCCTGCTCTTCGTTTCTTCGAATCTTCTAAGATGGTGTCCGTGTTGTCGTACAAACATTAACCACCTACCTGGTGATATAATGAGACATTCCGGACATATGTAACCCGATAAGGTAGAGTCATTTATCTTGAAATATGATGATGTAACTGATTTACAGTTCTCCACATCTTCATGACTTTCGGCAATACAAAATTTATATAAACTGCATCCGTTCACTAAAAGAAAATAATCATTAATATTAGATAGAGAATAAAAAAAAATATTCACTTATATAAGTTAAATTAAAAGTTTAAATGACAAACATTTGAAAAGTTACTGCTTATATATTACACATGATTAAATTCTGACCAATCAAATCAAGGAAGGGGTAGGAAAAATAAATATATTCTGACCAATCAAAATCAAGGAAAGGGTAGGAAAAATAAATGCGTTGCAGTATTTAAAACTTCAATATATTTTAAAACACATTTTGATGCTAAAGTTGACTTATTTAACATTTTTCATAATAATTTAATAAAAAATAATGTGATGAACCCACAAAGTAATATCATTTTTCATCAAATTGCAAAACAGTAATAACGTTTTCATAAAATTGTAACAAAGTAATAACATATTTCAGATAAATTTTCAACAGTTGTAAAATATTTAAGCAAATTGTAACAAGATTAGAAAATATTACAACAAAGTAGTAACATATTTCAGAAAATTTCAACAAAGTTGTAAAATATTTATCAAATTGTAACTAAAATAATAAAAATATTGCAACAAAGTAATAAAATAATGATGTTAATTGGGACAAATCAATACATTATTTCGAAGACGGACAACAAATTAAAAAGAATATTGTAATAAATTGTGAAGTCTTTCAGTAAATTACAACAAAGTAATAACATATTTCGGAAATATTTCACCAGATGTAAAATATTTAAGCAAATTGTTATAAGATTATAAAAATATTGCAACAAAGTAATAAAATAATACAACATTTTAAACTCTAGATCAATCCATTTTATAGAAAATTAAATTTTATCTCTATAATATATGAATAAATATACAAGGAAATTACGTTAACTGTATGAAAAATACAAATTTATCGTAAAAACATGTGTGTATTACACACAACATACGAGACATAATTTTTAATCAAGCTATTTTATAGAAAATTAAATTTTATCTATATATTATATGAATAAAATCCTAAGAAAATTACGTTAACGTATAATAAATACAAATTTATCATAAAAACATGTGTGTATTACACACAATATATATCCTCATCACTTATAGCCCCCAGATTTTCCACTAATCCTCCCAACAAATATTTCTTTGAAAATTTTATTAAATATTTTTTATTAAAGTCATTATTTTAATGAATTTCATGAAATAATTTTAAATAAATGCAATTAATATATTTCCATCTTATCTATGCCACTTCTCGCTATATTTACATTTACTTTCCATTAATGAATAATTCAAGCACTTATTTTCACTTTTTGAATTTCAATATTAATTAATCATAGAATAATGATGATTCTTACCACCTGAGAATAATATTGTTAATTTTATCTCTGTGTTATCTTTCGATTTTACGCTGCTTACCATTTTAGAATAAGATTTTTTATTAAAATTTGTGTTAATTTGACTGATTCAATTTGATGGAGTTATAGTTAATTCGTTTTATTATATATACTCTGAGTTTATCCGACAACATATTTTCTCCCTCTATGGGTACTGCTTGTAAGGGTATTGGTCGTAAGGGTACTGATCGTAAAGGTACTGCTGTGTTTTATTTAGGCAAATATTTGGTTATTATTTGGCGTTAAATTCATTGGTAATTTTTTAGAGTTAGCGGGATTTTACCAACATTTTTTTTTTGTGAATTTCATGTTAATTGAAAGAATATTTAAGGCTTAGTGTTAATTCTAAGATAAATTTAATTAATTTCTTGATAATTTGCTATATTTTATTGACTTGTTTTTAAATTTTAAATAAAAATTAATTTTTAATGAGGTTAATAATCAAGTGATAGGATAAATTTTGATGATGATGACTTTGTAATGATATTGAATTTGACTAAATTAATATATCAATATATTTTTCTAAGAATATTTACACATTGATGATACTTTAAAATATTGAAAATCTAAAGTTGAAACCAACTAATTTTATCATGATGATGATATATTTGAAATCTACTTGAAAATTAATGTAAAATATACTGAAATTTGTGATTTAGTTTGAAAGATATATCATTTTATAATGGCTATAATTAGCCGAATCGATGATCTATCAATATATTTCATCTCTAATTAGATATTTGATGGTGAATGTGGTGAAATATTTGTAGGAAATATTCATTTTAGCGAATTTTGATCTTTTACTGAGGTCTTTGAATTTAGCTACTAAATTATTTCAATGGAAGAATGTTTGTAACAATTAAATAAAATTCATATTTTGAAGAATTTCTATGGATTTTAAGATATATTAAAGGGCTCAAGTGGGTGAAATTATATTCGGTTGGATTTAGTGAAGGTTAAGATGGTAATATATGATTTTTAAGGGGGTTTTTAAAATGCTAGAAATATTTGGTGAGGGATCGGTTAATGTTTTGAATATTTATATATTCTTATTGGTAAAATATCAAATTTTGAAGGGAAATAGTCAGCTGTGAATAGTTCCTGTGAAATTATATCGTTTTAGAGGTTGCACAGTAATTTATGTTTCAGAACCAGTTTTAATTAATTATCCACGGTTTTATTAATGGTTAATGATCAATTTACTTGTTTTTGACAATGAGAAATTTGAAATCTTTAGAATTAATTGATATCAATGGTTATTGCTTTAAATTATTTTTATTTAAGAAGTTATTTTATTCATTTTGGGGATATCGTTGACAAAGCTTGAGAAATATTAACTTAAAAGAATTGGAAAACAACTAAAGAAAAATGATCTTTGAAGGAAATTTATGATTTTAATTAGAAATTAAATCGGTTGAATATCTATTGAAGGAATATTGTTATCGGATGGATAAATGATATTTTCCTAAATTACCTTATTATATTATTATTTTAATGACTAAATTAACCAATATTCATAAATTTATCGTACAAAATATCCATGTTTTGGTTACTCAAACATCTTAAATTTCTCGCAAAGATATATTACGTCTAATGATCATCTAATTAAATTAGAAAATAATTGTTACTTTTTAATATATATTTCTAACTAATAAGCCCCTTAATTGGATAAATGATAACCATATTTCTATTATGACTCCTTTAATTATTTTTGCCTCAAACAAATTTACTCCAAATGATAAAGAATTTAAAATTATCAATGAATAATGACCATGTTTTCTCATATTATTAACTATTGTAACGAACATTAGATGAATAAATTAATTTTTGCTTTAAATGACTACAAAGTTAACCAATAAATTAGTCGCTCGACGTAAGTGTAAAGTTACATTTAAAATATTCACGATCATCTCACTAAATTACCTAAGAATTTCTAAATGATTAATATACCTTTGCGACATGTTGAATGTGACCAGTACCCTTGCTAGCAATACCCATAGGGGGACAGAATATTTTGTCGGATAAACTAGGAGTATATACACCCATGTTAAACAAGGTATGTGTATATAGAATGTGTGTGTAAAATTATTGTCAACTTCCCGTGAAGGCAAACACAGAATATTGCAAACATATAATAATTCTCTACCCCATAACTTAGTGTGTAAAAATTATTTTAGGTTTTTGATTAATTATAATAATAATAATAATAATAATAAAGTTTAATGGGTTGTATAAAAAATATTTAGGTTTTCACTAATATTGATAATAATAATTGTTAATGGGTTCTGTGTGTATGTGTAAAAATATTTTATGTTTTTGACTAATATTTGCAATAATAATAATAATAATAATAATAATAATAATAATAATAATAACAATAATATCTTTTCTAAAGTTTTTTGCAAAATGTTTTTTTAATAACAAAGATGCTTGACTTGTATTTTTGAATCGCGGGCGGTTTATGTTGTAAAAATGAAAATTTTCAATTTTTAACTGAGTTCAATTACCATGTGAGTTTTTGATATCATTTTAAATCATTAAAATAAGAATAAATGTTTCATATTTAAAATTTTTAAATTAGTCGGAAATAAATAACTAATTTATTAATGAAATAGAAAATTCGAAAACGC
Source organism: Schmidtea polychroa (assembly GCA_959609185.1). Classification (NCBI taxonomy): domain Eukaryota; kingdom Metazoa; phylum Platyhelminthes; order Tricladida; family Dugesiidae; genus Schmidtea; species Schmidtea polychroa. The sequence goes on along the minus strand of CAUHTR010005450.1, from coordinate 10,223 downwards.
CATTTTAATTAAAAACTAATTCCCAAAGAATGTTCATATTTATTTCTAATTTGATTGGTTAAAAGTATTTTTTAATTCAATTTTTTATTTTTTATAGAAAAAATATTGAATATTAATTGCATCAAAATATTTAGACATTGAAATTTACTTTAATTATTAAAATTATTTAACTTCATTATTTAATAATTATGGATAAATTTATTTTTAATAAATTTCAAAAAAATTAATAAAATATTCATTAATTTGGAATATTTTCTTTCTAATTTCTGCCTTTTCCGGTGGGATCATAAAAATATATTTTTGATTAATTTTTCGGTTTTTTCGCAATGGTCAGATATCAGTTTTATATTATTATCAAAAAATTCATCACCGCTAATAGTCAAATTTCCCAATCTAATATGATGGACATCAGCACGACTGCCATTTGCCACTATTTACTATTTATTAATAACTATGTCTTCAAAAACTTTATTTTAATTACAGTTTAAACAAAATAATTCTCTTTTTATGTTTTAACGGCTTATTTTATGTAATTTAAAATTTTTATTAATATTCTTTTTAATTCTTTTAAGTAAATTGTAATTAATTTTCTTTAAACTTTCATGGAAAATATTCATTTTAAAATTTCATAAATCAATATATGTATGCTTAAAATTAATTTCTTTTGTTTAAAACAACAATTATTTGAGTTTCAATTAAATTAAGTGAATTTATCAATTATAATTGCTCCAGAGCTGATTGTGCTTTTGATTTAAGTCTTTTAATTTTAAATACTATAATAATAAATAATGTTTTAATGTTTTATATATTAAGTTTAAACATTAAATAATATATACTTAAATAAACACGGTAAAGATTTTATTAATAAAAATCGCCATTCGTACATCTTTTTCACTATATATTTCGATAGCATCACTATCATCATCAGGTTACCTACATTCAAAACGGATGAATAACTATACGATATTGATAATATATAAACAAATTATAAAATCTATAAATTTAAAATTATAAATAAAAATTTTAAACAATTATTTTTTTTAAAAATAATTTTCAATAATCAATTATATTTAAACTTTTAAAATTATTTAAAAAATATTATTTTAATTATTTTTTTAATTATTTAACATAACTATTATTCAATATACATCAACATACAAAAATTTAATTAAAAACATTCAACACACACGTATTCACTGCATTCTGCACATTGAATTTAGGATTAAAAATTCTTATCAATAATGCTTCACATATCTCACGCTCAACACAATTATCAATATTTTTTGATAAGATTAAAATTAAATAATATGATTATTTCAACATATTTTGCTTAGATTAACAAATTCTTATAATAAAACTAATTTTTAGTTTTAATTTAAAAGGCTTTGTCAATTTTATTTTACCAAATATATTTATGAAGCATATGCCACATCTATTTAAAATAACAGATAGTATGAAAATATATAAGGGAAAGCTGTCGCATCACTTTACAAACATTCCAAAGATTATCATGTTAAAAACCTTTCTGTATTTCCTCTCTATTTAAATTTAACTAAATTTAATGTACATCAAAATCATTTTTCATTCTCTTATTTTATCATCAGTCACTAACTTTCAGTATTGAATGTCACATGAAAGACTTTCTGGATTAGCAATACTGTCGATTGAAAATGCAACGGCCAGAACAATTGATTACAAATGATATAATTTATGAATTTGGCACAAAAAGAGCTAGAAAAATTACTTTATAATTTCTTGTATTATTTTTTAATAAAAAGAAATAAAATTAAAAATAACAATAAGTTATTTCTTGTAAAAACCTTTGATGTCCTAAAAGTAGGACAATTATGTTTAAGATATAAATATTAATAAATTCAATCTAGTCATTTTCTATTTCAGGAAAATGATTTAGCGAAAAACAAGATTACCAATGCATGAAACCATTAAATCATGCTATTTCCTAATTTCTTTAGAAATTGCTTTTCGCAAATATTATCTTATAAACTATTTTATATCATCATTATTATTGTTCCACATTTTTTCCCATACCGAAAAAGATATTACATGTTTAAAAACAAAATAAATAATTTCTTATAGTAAATAAATAAACCCTCACTGTAGATTTTAATTTTGTTCTATAGTTTTGTTCTACATACAAGGCACCTCGACAGTCCCGATACAGACCCAATTTGCTCATTGTGTGAGATCCATACGCAATTATTCTTTCATTTCCTTTTTCATTCACTTGAGCCAATACCGTTCCTATGGTGTCAAAACTAGCATCTGTATCCAGAACAAATTGACTTTTAAAATGAGGATAATGCGACAAATCGATCTAACATTCTTTACTTCTATTTCTTTCATAATCATATACAGCTTTCTCTAACGTCCCAGCATTACCGATCTCGTTACTATCTCAATTCTCATTATTTTCTCCTTTCCTCAATTTTTTTTAAACAAAATCAGTTGTAGATTTTCCAAAATAATTATTACTAATTTCGCCAATAAAATGTTCACTTCTATTTATTTGTAATTTATATTCAGTGTAATAATAAAATTAATACTATATTTATTTCATTATTAATTCCTCACAGTGATATTAATAGATTAGGTTCAATTACTCTAAACACTGAAAAAGTTGTAAATTTTTCAAATTGATTTTGGCTCAAAATATTTGTAATTAAAAATTAATTTAAATAATTAAAAATTATCTTTTCAAAATG
>CAUHTR010005450.1:0-5000 GCA_959609185.1 Schmidtea polychroa | reverse complement strand
TGATGGAAAAGTAAAAACCCAAGAATCGTTGATACTCGTCAGAATTAGGCCCGCAAGGTTGAATCCAAGATTTAAAAGTGATACTTTAAAATAAAAAAAGTAATAAATTTGAGACAAACATAAAATTATTACTGTTCACAAAAATATGAAAAACTCCGAGAATCGGTAAAAAAATAGGTTTTATATTGCTAATTTTTTATCACTTTCTTTTTCTTATTTAAATTCAATAATAAAATATTTTAGTCATTTTAAAGCTCCTTTAATATCCATTCAACCATTACTTAAAGATGCGGAAGAGCTTAAAACAGAAATAAGAGACACTTAAAATAATGAAAGAATTGCCTTTAGTAGTTGGTTTGTAAACATGAAAATATAAATTAAAAAAATTCCTGTACAAGAAAATTAATTTAAGTAAGTACATCATTGTATTATCAATTACTTTATAATAATAATAATAATAATAATAATAATAATAATAATAATAATAATAATAATAATAATAATAATAATAATAATAATTATAATAATAATAATAATAATAATAATAATAATAATAATATATCATATTATATTAAAAAAAATCCTGAAATGTATAAATGCCATTAAATAATAAATTTAAATTCCTATTTTTGTTTTGAATTAAAATTTCGGATTTATAAAATAAATTTTGTTTATAAATTTTCTAAATGAAAAGTTTTTAATGGAATAATTCATGCGTGGAAGAATTCCATTTCAAAAATTAAATATCATTCTAATTCTCAATCGGTGCTTCAAAAATTTGCTCTCGCAATTTTCAAATGAATTTTCAAATTATATTTCTCTAAAATATTTATTACCTTTTTAATGGAAATTAAATTAATTTTCTTCTTATTATTTTTAGTAATATTCAATTTTTAATTTTCTTATTTTTCATATTTAATTATTTTTTGTTTAAATCTCTTTCAACTCAAAATTAAAACTTTCATTCATAGAAATACTTTCTGCGCCAAAGTTTGACAAGATCGAATTTGTTGTTTAAACAGACTTTAAATTAGAATTAATAGTTTATATGAAAGTAATTCCAAAACTTTATTATAAATTAAAGTTAGTATGAAAATACCAAGAAATGAATCAGTAGAAAAAAAGGTCATGGATTGAAGTGAAGGACAATGAGAAAATTAAGTGATACCTAAAAGGTTTCCTGATCTGGTTCTCAATATAAACAAAGAAATGAAATATCATATTATTATCATTACTATTTCTTAAAGAATTACACACACACAGTGAGAATTTATAATGGTTTGGTCCAGATCTCAGGAACCACAAATCGGAAAAAACCTTTTAATAATGTGGCAAACATTCTTGCAATAATGAGTGTTAAGCCAAGAAAAATTGGTAAGACGTTTTGCCAAGATAAGTGGAAAGGGTTAATACTTCAGATAAGTCTTTGCTAAAACCTCCATAAATTTCTGTAACAAACATCTAACCTCAAAATAATTTTTCCGAAAAGGTTAAAAACATTACATGATCACTTTATCAATGATAAATATGTTAGTGTTTTTTATTTTACAGAATTCAAGGAATCCTCTTTTCAATCTTTAAAAGTTTGAAGCCAAAATGACTGGAAGAAGCGGTCATATATGACATATTGCTTTGCTTTATTCTATTTGTTGAACTTAGCATAATGATGAACGGAGAAAACCATACTTTCAATATTCAATCAGGAATTCTTCATCTGAACATAATCCCTGATATATCCTCGAAAGCGAACATTAAAATTGTATTAAAATTTTACTACATGGAAGGTTTTCATATATCTTATGCTATTTTTCTTCATTTCATCAATTGGACTCCCATAATCTCATAATCCCGCAATCTTATATTTCACTCAAAAATACCTTTTGTTTTATTTACTCTCCCTTTTTATTTCCATTTCAATACACAACAGACAATTTTATAAAACTATTTATAATAAATTTCTTATTAATGTTTTCTTATCTTAAAATATTTCACAACATCACCCATCAAACAATATTTATTCAAAACAAAACAATAAAAATTTCTTCATATTCTGACCTGGATTTCTACGCCCGGTCTTTTAAGACACAAAATTGAAATATTTACAATGATCCAATTTCAGAAAGATTGACAAGCCCATTAAAATAACTTTCTTGATATCTTATTAAGCAATGTTCAAAATGAATTTTTTTCCGGTTAATATTAATCCGAATTTCTTTTCAGACTATCGATCAATACTTTGTTTTGTATTTAACATGAATCTTTGTAACTAACAATTTCATACATTTATAACAAATGATTTTTAAAAATTTTTAATAGAACTTAATTAATACTTATCAAACCTATTATTGGGTTCATTCATCCGATGCGCATACGTTAATAAAATAAATTTATACTAATTTTTCTGACACTTTTAATCAATAATTAGTTCCGGTTGGGTGCCCCCCATCAATTGGTAGTTAAAAATAAGATAAACAGCAAAGATTTAGTGAAAGTTGATAATTATTGCTTTCAGGATAATGCTCATTCTTGCAATGCGATGGAATCTATTTCTAATGTTTTTATCAATTACAAAAATTACAAGTAAGTGAATATTAAATAATTATTTTTATGCATTTTATTTATTTTGATAATAATAATAATAATAATATAAATTTAAAAAAAAATTTGTCGATAGCGGAATCATTTATAAAAAATATAAATCAAATAAATAACTGTGTAAGCCATTATCTATAGTGTTGATTTTTTAGAATTAAATTTTAATTAAGATTCAATTTTAAGATGTTTTAATTTGTTTAAATTTGTATACTTGTTAAATTTTGTACCGGAGTAATCAGGATTAATTTTAGATTAAAATATTTCATATAATGAATATATACTGCAAATTGTATTTTAATAATAAAAATAATAATAATAGAAAACGATGGTTTTTCGATTTTGGTATGAGTGATATTTAAAGTATATAAATGAAAAGATAAGACGTTACTGAAAAATTATACTGTTACTTTACAAAAGCTTGAGCTTGATACAAATCTTGGAGGAATTATTTTATAATTTTCACTAAATAATTTTCTGCAGAGTTATTTTATCATTACTTGTTTAGCTTTAATAATAATTATTACTATAATAATAAAATTAGTAAAAAATTAGTAAATCGTTCATTACATTAATTGAAACATGCTATTAAACACCAAATACATTTACATTAAAAGTCTCAATTATTTTTAATATAATTTTTAATAAACCTTGAAACTATGTTAATTATTTTTCCATGAGAGCTTTTCAATATAAAACAACTGACAAAAACTATTGAAATATCGTCTCAATTTTTTCGCTAATGAAAAAATTAATAAAGATTTAAGTGTATTAAAATAATAATTAAGTCTCTAAAAATAGTTTGCTTTGTATTATCAAGCAAAAAGTTAAGAAAAATTTAAACATAAAATATTTATTCAATGACCAATGTATTCTTTATTATTGTCTACAACCTTCTGTGTCTTTGAAACGGCATTTCTATACCAAACGCAAAATGTTGGAGACTCAATTTTACTGTGTTTTTATGTTTTGGAATTGCATCCTATACAGACTATTTACAATTAAACTCATTTGTTTTATAAAGCGTTAAAAATGTAGATATGGATGACAAAAAATACGATGGCAATTTCGATATATTTAACAAAATAACAAAATAACAAAATAAGAGGTTATTCATTAAAAAGTAATGCAAATTTGATATTAAAAGTATTCATTATATTAAAATATATTACGATTAATATAAATTATTATTATTATTATTATTATTATTATTATTATTATTATTATTATTATTATTATTATTATTATTATTATTATTATTATTATTATTATTATTATTATATTTTTTATTCAATTCAATATTTCTCTATATATTATTATATAAAATATTTTTTTATATATAACCGATTAATTACTTCCATCTCAATATAGAATTCCAAATGTTTTAACTTTTTGTTAATATCCGCAAAATTGTTTAAATTTACGATTTAAATATAGCAAAACAAACTCACAAATTAAGTAACTTAGAATTATTATTGAAAAATTAGTAATTACAAATGTAAAAAATAGTGTCGATTAAACAAAAAAAACATTTTCTTTAATGATCCTTTTGATAGTTTGCTTATCTCATCTATTTTGAAACATGAAATTTTTATTTTTATTATTATTTTTGTTCGAAAATTTTGCCAAATGTCATTTGATACATTCAGATTTTAACAAGCTAAAAAATTCCCAAGGTGCTTGGTTAATTTCTGCTTTAATTTTAACTGTAAATATTTATTTTAGCGTGAAATTTAATTTCGTTTAAATATTAAAAATTCAAATAATAAATTTAATTTATAACTTTTGATAATTTATTCGTCATAGTGTTGGATTTTATATTATTTTAACAATTAAACAAAGTTTTAGATTAAAACAAATTTGCTTATTATATAAGCTATTTCTTAAAATTATATTAAAAATTCTTTTAGCAATACTGTCCAACATAGTATTTTACACTCCAATTATTTTCACTGAAAAATCTGATTTGGATTGAAATTCTTTCTGATTGCCTCCTTTCATTTTCGAAATAGCAAATTAAAATAATTTAATAACATTCAATTACAGTAACTACAATAATTTGCTTGTTGTATTTTTCTCATGAAGTAATAAGATTGTTATATTAATACAATTTTTTTTTAATCTTATTTATTCTATGTCAGGCTCTTGAAAGTTACGGTCAAAAGACAAATTTTTACAATGCATATTGGATGAAAAATAGTAAAATATTAAATATTTTAACTATTTCCCAACCTTTTTTATTCTTGTATTGTGTCACAATCCATTAAAAAAATTAGAAAATAATGAAAAATTTATTTTATCCAAAATATTTATTTTACTTACAAATCGGTATTGCAGGCAATAATAATTGTAGAAGTTACATTTTTATAGACACGGTGTAGAAAAAATGATAATATAAAAATTAACCA